>APFE030623174.1:1288-35418 GCA_000404065.3 Pinus taeda
AGTAATAACAATATGGGGACAATAGGGGCACAAAAATATTAATAAGGGGTACAACTACAATAGTAATGGGGTAATCACTAGTATTATAGTGACCCAACAGTATCCGCGTACATATGCCAGTTTATGAAGATACAGTCGCGTATATGTTGGTTTGAAGAATTTCTGTGGGCCAGGTTGTGGATGAAAAGAGTCTAATTTGGGTCTGACAGAGGCCATCTGACATAGGTTTAGGGGGAGTATATATTCTTCTAATAATGCATTGTTGGCATTATCTTGGTTGAATTGTTGTTGATTTCAGGTGGAACAGGTGTAGAGGGAGAACATGGTTGCTAGTCTGAATGATGATTGACAGATGCTGCTGATGTTAATTATTGATATCTATCATAGTCTTGCTGTAGATATTTTGTCTCTATGCCTTGTATCTCATTTCTTATCAAGGTCATGTAACAACCTATCTTGGTTTCCCCACTATGCCTGGGATGGATGAAATAATATTCTTGTTTTTCATGTAATTTCTTTAGTGTATCCCCACTTGGTTGGGAAATGGGTGTATGTATGAGTCTTTGGTGATAGGAAGGTCATCTATGTTGTATCAAGCCATGTTTCTTTTGTAGAACATCCTCTTGCAGACCTTGCCTGCAGTCAGGGGGAGCTTGGATAACACAACAGAGCAAATATTTCAACATGTTCTTAGGGGGAGCATAACCCTTTGCCCTTGATGTCAAAGGGGGAGAATGAATTTGAGTGACTTGGGGTTGCCATCAAGTCCAAAGGGGGAGATTGTTGGCATTATGACACAGGTTTGGCACTATGGTATAGGTGTTGTCCTTGATGGCAACTCACTCAAATGACAGATCAACAATTCAGGCTATCCGAATGAAAGAAAATGAGGTATACAAAGGTTCCTCTTAGAAAAGTTGTGTATATACGCGAGATCACCGATCAAAATGCGCGTATACATATACACACACTTTCATGCAGAGAAAAGCGCGTACATGTGGGAAAGCTTATGGTTGGTCCATGGAATTTAGTCTGACATATTTGAACCTATGGTTTTGGTCCTTGGTATTGCATACAAAGTATTGAACCCTGGCATTGGGTCCCTAGTATTGGTTTTCAATGGTTTTGGACCATGGTTAAGAAAGGCCTAAGACTATAAAAAGGGAAGGAGATCTTTTGGCAAGGGCATTGATTCAAGTATTGAATATCTGGAGAAGAGCAAGATCGGGAACACTGTGTTTGGTTTATGGTGCATTGCTGAATCTGATTCAAGAAGGAACCTGAGTGCTAAAAGATGGATAAGTTCTGAAGGCTTGAATAGTAGTATCTTTGTGTGTTTTGATCTGTTATAATTGGCGCATAATTAGATCTATTAATCTGAGTATAATTGAAGTCTGATTAAGTGAAAAGAGTGAATTGTCTTTTATAGATCTATATGCAGGTTCGGCTCAGCAAAGGCGTGTATGCATGTAGGTTCAGCAAGAGAAGAACGCGTATATGCCAGTTGACTTTGATACAACTGCGTATGTACGCAGGTTTATACATAGTGAAGTAGTGTACGTCTCTTGAAATATGTTTTAGCTGCTTCTGTGTATTACTGCAGTGTTTTGGGTTCAGCATTGGTGTCTGGTTACTGGTATTGTTTTCTGGTTACAACATTCTGAGAAGTTATTGGTTGATTCAGTAGTTGTTTGTGGAAAGTAGATTGGTTGATGCACATATACTTGACGTTTGTTTGATGTTCATGGATCCAGTTTGAAAATTTATGAAACGTGGTCCTTGGAAGAAAAGAGAATGTTGTAGCCTTCTGTAGGTCAGCACCTACGTACTAGTATCTCAACTAGTACAAGAGCTAAGGGGGTTGTAGCTCCCTTCCAAGAGAAGCTGGAGAACGAGAGAGGGTTGTGGCTCTCTGCAGGTTGCAGCCTGCGTACTGGTAAAGGACTGCACCAGTACAGGATCATTGTAAAAAGAAGTTTCTAATTGAAAAGGATAGAGACGAATTGCAGCAGGTGGTTTTCACCCACATTGGGTTTCCACCTTATATCTTGTGTCCTTGTGTATGACTGTCTGCATTAATTTTCCTGTTCCTGGTTATTGTTTCTATGGTTCTAACACAAAGATTTAAAATCAACATCTGAAGAATAATTAAATTACAAGTCTGTAAGTTATACGTTGTTTTCCTTCAATGAAGTTGTGTATATACTCTAGTTTCTCTAACTAAAGTAGCGTATACAAATCTGTGAAAGAATTGAAAAGAATTGTCTTGATAATACTGATTCACCGGATATATGATTCCCCCCCCCCCCCCTCTCAGTATTATTTCCAACATCAACACTATGATGCGCAAGTTATCAGGCAGTTCGACAAAGGAGCCAAATTAGTGTACCTAGATGTTGTTGAAAATGGCAACAAGAAATGCTAAAGATAGAAGTGCTAAAAATAGCAGTGCTATAAATAGCAGTTTGGGTACCAGTGTTGGATTGAGCAACAGGAAATGAAAATGGGAGTGCTAAAAATAACATTGCTATTTTTAGCAGTTCAGGATGGATTCCAATTTTAGCGAGTCCCTAGACTAAAATAGGAAGTAAAATTCGAATTTGAACTTAACAACTGTTTGAAAATAAATTAATTAATTCACCATGAGTTAATTAGTTGTGAACAATCAAACATGAAGTCTATGTGAGGACATGCAACAGTTTCTCTATTAATTGAGGAATTTATCCATCAGTTAAAGAGATAAGGATGAGTTCTAATTTTAGTTGTAATTAGTTGGCTCAGTTAACTGAGTCAAGTCCAGTTAGATTGAATTAAACAGTTTGTTTAAATTAATGTGAGTTCAGTTAGTTAATGCATGCTTGCATATAACTGTTGCACTTCAGATAACTGAATATTCTCTCATGAATAACTCATGCATGTCAGTTCATACAGAAACCCAATTGAGATCAGAGGAGGGACAGTGTACTATCAGTTGGATGGATTTTTCCTATAAAGGAAGCTCATCCATGGAGAACGATTTATCTCCTTCAGGATTGCGCAGTAGGATCAGAGGTTAGTGAGTGTGTGAAGAGGCCAATTCACACAAGTGGTTGCACTGGACCCCAAGGAAAATTGTGCAAAGAAATAGGAGACTTGGAGGGCAGAGGAGAAGGTTTGAGAGAGGCCTTTGATTGTTTATGAGCAGCAGAGGGATTGCAGAGAGAGCAGGATAGCTTGAGAGCTTATTCTTTTTGTAATCTGAACAATATTTCCACTTGTATAATAATACAGAGTTAGGGTTTTAGGCTGAGGCTTTCCCCAGGTTATTTCTTCTGTGTTATGTGTGATTGATTTCTTCTGATCAGTTATATGTGTTCTCATTGATCTTGCTCAATTCGATTAAGCTTCCGCAATGTTTGTTGTAGAAGTAGATCTTGTATTTTGCTTTAGTCTATTTCATAATCTGTTGATCTACAATGGGAATTCCTACAGATGCAATGGAGGCAAGAGTTCGCTTTTAGTAGGATGTCACCATTAGGCACACAGACACCATCACGGACTACCAAGCTTGGCATCGGTTCGCCATTGTCGATCATCGCGAGGATGTCGAAGAGTTTCTCTTCCCACAACTGTATGAGTCTTAGTGATGTCTTGCATGGCTTACTCAAGCCTATTATGTCTCACATGGGTACATGTGTAGATTGTAATGCCACATCATGTAAAAGTGAAAGAGCAAGTGCCAATAGTAGAGTGTAACAATCATGTAGTAGTTGAAGAGTCATGAGGGGAGGTGAAGAGTCACAAAGGGGAATGTCAAGGGTCACCCCACCCTTTGCTATTTATAGAACCTCATAACTCATTGTACTAGTTTTTCAGGAACCAAGCTTCCTATAGGTGTATCTTAGAGAAATATTGAAGTGTATTGTAACAAGCCTTGGCTTCTCCACAGTGCAAAGCTAGTATATCTCTTTGGAGGAGCAAGCGGAAGTGATCGTAACATTCCATTATCGGGACTAGTAGTTAGCCATGGTTGTATGTATGATTGGAACTTTCAATTTCTTAATATAATAGAGCCATCACGTTTCATGCATATGATATTATTGTATTTCAGTTATCTTGGTTACTCTAATTATATATGTAGTTGTTTGCTTACACATGCATGTATGGATTGTTTCTATATATGTATGTATGAATCTTGTTGATATGTTTTGTTGGTTTAACCATCACGTTGGATCGTTGGTTCACCTGCCTTCCAACTTGTGATGTATCTTTTCTCATGCGTTCCCTTCCAAGTTTCCTGTTTCCATAGGTTTCCAAGAGGTGCACTTATTCCACTTTTCTTGTGTTAGAACCCTTCATACACCTTCCTTGGCTTGTTACATTGGTCACACCCTTGCTACCAACAAGGACATCATTCTTGCCTTTGCTCGCAACCATGGTCAAGGTGATATCGTACGACCCACTCGTGGGACTCCTACACCAAATAGTCTGAGGTCTAGTTGGGACTTCTTATCGGGGAGATTCCCTAGCATGTTGGGAGGTCCAGCACCGTCAACAACTTGCCTCTTCAAGGAGGCAACCTCTCACAGAGCAGAGCTCAATTATAGTAAGACTCAATTATCTTTCCCTTACTAAGTAAGACTATTTATAGCTAAATGACATCCAAAACCCTAACTACTAGTGGTCCCTTACATAACACGGGTTAACCACATTATTTATTAACAATGACCCATTTACAACTAATAGTGGTACCTTTTCTTTAATGCAGGTCAACCACTTACAATTATTAATGCAGGCTTTATTGATTCTCTAACTAACTATGACTATGACACGGCCCATTGAGATTATTACATATATAAAAGGGTTAGGGTTGGACCCTAACATGCCCTTCCCCATCAAAAGCATCCTTGTCCTCAAGGCTGAAGTTGTGGAAATTGCTAAAGAATAGTGGTTGGTTCCCAGGTCACATCTTCTGGAGAGGTGTCTTTCCACTTGACGATGACTTCCTTGATCGTGTAGTCATAGATATGTCGTTCACGAGTATCGAGGGTATGTTCTCGTTGAAGCCAGAGTGAGCCTTCCTCATATAATTCGGGTAGAATTGTTTGAATTCTGCAATTGCTCCCCACCACTTTCTTGAGGCATGATACATAGAAGACTGGATGGATATTTGAAGTGGGTGGCAAGGTCAATTTATAGGCGACTGCTCCTATACGTTGAATTATTTGATAAGGTCCATAGAATTTTGTTACGAGTTTCTGGTAGCCCTTTTATTTGAGATATTTTTTCTTATATGGTTGCAGTCACAAGAAGACCTGATCCCCTTCTTGAAATGTGTGCTTGGAACAATGTCGATATGCCTGCTACTTCATGTGATTCTGAGCTTGATGTATATTATCTTTGAGATGAGCTAGCATGGTGTCACGGTTCTGTAGGAGTTGATCAATGGCCTGCACCTTAGAGCATCCAGGGACATAAGAAATAGCTGAAGGTGGGAGTTGGCCATACATTGCCTCATATGGAGTCATCTTGGTGGCTTCATGACAATTAGTATTATACCACCATTCAGCTAAAGGTAGCCACTGTACCCATTTATGCTACTTTTCTGGAGTGAAGCGCCTTAGATATGTCTCCAAAAAATTGTTGACTACTTCTGTTTGACTGTCGGTTTGGGGATGATAGGTGGTACTTAATTGGAATTGCATGCCTTCTAGCTTGAAAATTTCTTGCCAAAATTTGTTGGTGAAAGTGGGGTCATGATTAGACACAATGGAAGTCGGCATGCCATGCAGTTTGAAGATCTCATCCAAGAAAACTTTATCCACTAGAGTGGGGGTAAATGGGTGTGGTAGAGCGCAAAAATGAGCATATTTAGAAAGTTTGTCCACAACCACCATGATGACGGATTTGTTTCTTGACTTTGGGAGACCAGTGATGAAATCCATGAAAACATTCGTTCCTACAGAGGTAGGGAGTGGAAATGGATGAAAATTTCTTGGTAACTTGATTGTTTCTCCTTTGTTGCATTGACACACATCACATTCAACTACAAAAGTAAGAATGTCATTTTTCATACCAGAGCAAAAGAAAGAACGCCAAGTGCGATCATAAGTCTTTTGAAAGCCTGAATGCCTGATAGATGGAGATGAGTGCAACTCTATCAAAATGTGGGTTTTGAGGGTGGATGTCAGTGTTATAACTACTCAATCCCTGTAGAAAAGAATATCATCCTTCCAAGAGTAGTCGGATGATGAATTAGGATCTTCTCTCAAATTATTAATAATTTGGGAGAGAGGGGTGTGAGAACCATTCCTTGCAGGCCTAGTCAATCCAATCTAGTATGGGAAGAGAGACTAATAGCAAGGTGCTTTCATCCTCAAATTGGCGCAATAAAGCATCAACTACTACATTGTCACACCATTTCTTGTAAATTATCTCATAATCATATCCCAGCATTTTGGCCAACCATTTATTTTGTTGTGGTGATGATAGACATTGCTCCAGAAAATATTTTAGGCTTTGATGGTCTGTGCGGATTTGGAAATGTCTTCCCAACAAGTATGGCCTCCAGGTGTCTACAACAAGTAATATGGCCATCATTTCTTTCTCATAGGTGGATTGACCCAGATGTTTTCCACTTAGTTCTTGGCTAGTGAAGGCCAATGGTCTACCTTCTTGCATTAATATAACGCCAACACTGGTACCGAAAGCATCACATTCAATCAAAAAAGATTTGGTGAAGTTTGGTAGGGCCAATACGGGAGTGGAGCACATGGCCTGTTTGAGAGCCATGAAGGCTTGTTGAGTTGCATCAGTCTAGAGAAATGATTTTGTCTTGAGAAGATTAGTGAGGGGTGTGGTAACTCAACCATAATTGCGAACAAATTTGTGATAGTAGCCAGTGAGACCCAAGAATCCCCTCAAACTCTTCAAGGTTTTTGGTTGGGGCCAATCTTGCATTTCTTGTATCTTTTTCGGATCAACCCTCATTCCTTCAAAACCCACATTGTGTCCCAAATACTCAAATTCTTCCACGCAAAAAGAGAACTTGGACAATTTGACAAATAATTTGTGGTTCCGGAGCATTTGCAAGATCAGGTCTACATGTTGAAGATGTTTATCCCAAGTTAGGTTGTAGATGATAATGTCATCAAAGAAGACCAACACAAATTTGTGGGGATATGGTTTCAGTGGGATGTTCATGAGGCTTTGAAAAGTAGATGGACTATTGCAGAGACCAAATGGCATGACCATGAATTCATAATGGCCTTCATGAGTGTGGAAGGAAGTCTTGGGAGTTTCTACTTCATTCATGAGTATTTGGTGATAGCCCAAGCAAAGATCTAGCTTGGTAAAGAATTGAGCATCATGCAGTTCAACAAGGAGATCATCAACAACCAGAATAGGAAATTTGTCTTTGGCAGTGAGCTTGTTGAGGGCCTCAAAGTCCAGACACATGCACCATTCTCCATATTTCTTTAGCGCCATGACCACTAGAGATGAATAAGTATTGATGTTGGGATGAATAACCCTGGATTTGAGGAGTTCCTTGATGATTTTTTAATTTCATTCTTTTGGGCGAAAGGATATCGGTATGGGTGCACATTAGGCGGTTAGGCGGGACCAAAGGGATGCTATGATCATGTTCACCTCGAGAGGGTGAAAGCTTTTTAGTTTTGTCAAATACCTACTGATGGCAGTCTAAGACTTGTTGCATCTCAAGATGAATATGAGGAGTAGTGGTTTCAATGGCCTGGATGGCATTAAATTGGGTGATAACACCATGATAACCCTTTTTCAAAAGCTTCTCCTTTCGATGCGAGCTGATGATAGTAGGAGCACCTTCCTGGAGTCCTCATAATGTGTAAATGTGGTCGTTCTACTTAAAGCTCATATATAACTCTTGGAAATCCATTGTGATTGGGCCCAGTGTGCGTAGCCATTCAGCACCCAAAAAAATGTCACAACCAGCCATTTCAATAGAAAACATGTGGGTCTTTAGGTGGTAGTTGCCCATCTGAAGCTTAATATTTTCACATCGTCCTTCACATTTCATGGTCCCTCCATCAACAATAAGGACTTGGAAATTAGATACTTCCCTCACAAAACAATGAAAAACTTATGCAACTCACTTATATGTAAAGTTATGAGTGCTGCCACTATCAATCAATACCACGATCGGTCGATGTTTAATAAAGCCTCGAATTTTTAGAGTTTGAGGCGAAGAAATGCCAGCCAAAGCATGTAGTGATATAACAGGCTCATCTCGTGTACTATGAGATCATTTTTGGTTTGGGTTTCCCCAACTTCTTCATCGGGCACCTCAAGGTTTGTGCTTCCTCATATGAACTGTTATCAATAGCATCAATTTGAAAGAATTTGGGTTCCTTTCATTTATGCCCATGAGAGTACTTGTCATCACAGTAGTAGCATAGTCCTTGTTTTCTTCTTTCATCTATTTCTGTCAGTGACACCTTTTGAACCATAAGTGTTTGGGTGAGGCCTTGAGCCGGCGTGGGGACACGCCTTGGAAACAAAATTTGGACGATTGGACTGGGAGGTTAAGTTGATTTCCACTTCTAAGGATTTTTTATAGGCGTCCATCCAAGTAGTTGGGTGGTGTATCTAGACATGGGCTTGGATGGCTTTTTTTAGGCCACAAATGAAACACTTCGAGTAGAAGTCATTTGCTAGACCATCAGTTTTGATGGCCAATTTATCAAACGCTGCAATGTAGTCCTTTACTGAGCCTATTTTGCCTAAGTTTAGTGAGACGATCCAAAAAATTAGATTGCAGTGAAAGTGATCACATATGGCTTTTGAGAACATGTGCCAAGTCAAGTTCCCTGCATAACCTTTATGATGCCACTGCCACCATTTCTATCTCTCTTGGTCCAAACAAAGGGTTCCCACATGTATTTTAGTTTGATATTATGAGGTGTCATTAAGAGAGAAATAGTGTTCCATTTGTGCTACCCATGCTGTAGGGTTTGAGCCATCAAATTTGTACATGTCTAGTTTGGGTTTCCAGTGGTGGGAAGAGCAGTGATTTCCATGGAAGTGAATGTGATGGTTGGATTCTCCTTCTATGTGTGCATCAACACCAGACTCCTCCATATGAAGCAGGCTTAGAAGGGATGATATACATGAGAGATGTTTGAGAATCATGCCCTCGAATGTGTCATATTTTTCTTCAAGGCTGGTGATCCTCTCGAGTTCCTTTTCCGCAACCATAACTTGAGATCTAGTACCCTGCATATACCAATCCAAGACAAATTTTTTGAGCTTACTTAAGAGTATTATATTTGGAAAGAGGGAAAGATCATGATTCTAATGATGTGGATCCATTGAGGTTGCGTTGGGAAAATTTTGGGACCACCAAAAAAATTGGGGCTTATAAATGAATGGTACCACTGTGATCAGTTTTTTATCCTCAAGTTTATGGGTTATGTCTCTTGCAGATGCCAAGGGATGGTCTCTAATTTTATTTAATTTTTATTTAATTTTTATTTTTTTAACTCTAAAAGGGTTTTTACTCCCCGCTGATCAATACTGCAATGGTTGAATTCCAGAAAACTTGATCCTGCCCAATGTCCTGCAAAATCCGGGCAAGTGTTACAAATATTAATATACACAGGAGTTCAACAATAGTACTTGGTCCAATATTTCAGGGCACTGACTAAGGAGGTTCAACTGTACCCTTAGCCGTACGACCCAACTACCCGATCGTACACGCGAGTAATCTCCCCGTGTTGTTCTTAGTGTACTGCAGTAGAAAGACGGTCGATGGCTTATTTAAGGCTAGGTTTTAGGTGAGCCTAGGGGGCTTCCGATATACCCAAGGGTGTGTGGAAGTGAACCCAGTGCACATTCTGTCTAATGCGCTACTACTCAAAGGGGTACCCACAGGGATTACAAGGGAATCCAACAAGCATGTCCACCACTTGTCGTTCCTACATGCATGCCTCCCCAGGTTTATGAGCTCAATGACAAATCCCATGGTTTAAAGACATTAAAACACATCTCTAGCCTAAAAAAATTATGTGAAAATTGGAGGTACAATCGGCCCTGGAAAGTGCTTTGTTACCACTTGTTATGCTCTTGACCTGCAAGAAATTCTAGAACACCATAAATGTGAAGAAATATAACCCAGAACACAGAATGAAATCAGAAAAACTGCAAAGTGTTTTATTATTCATAAACAAAATCACTGTTCACTTACCTCTTCGAGGGGGCAATCTCTAGTAGAGTAGATCTCGATTACAATAAGACTCTTATGATCTTTCCCTTACTAACTAAGACTATTTATAGCTAAATGACATCCAAAGCCCTAACTACTTAGTGGTCCCTTACAGAACATGGGTTAAACACTTTATTTAATAACTATGGCTCATTTACAACTAATGATGGTCCCTTTTCTTTAATGTGGGTCAACCACTTACAATTATTAATGCAAGATTTATTGATTCTCTAACTAACTATGACTATGACATGATCCTTTGGGCTTATTACATAAATAAAGGGGTTAGGGTTGGACCCTAACAATCTCTCTCTCTCTCTCTCTCTCTCTCTCTCTCTCTCTCTCTCTCTATATATAATATAATATATATATATATAAGAGAGAGAGAGAGAGGATAGAGAGAGAGAGAGAGAGAGAGAGAGAGAGAGATATATGATACTCCTTGTATGAGGTGATTAGGAAAGTGGAAATGAGATAGGTGAAGTGTGTATTATCACTTTACTCAATGCATATGAGGGATGTGCTGCCCTCCTTTACTCAATGTGGTAAATAATCATGTTTTCCAAATGATTTTACAATGAAACTTCACTTTGAATTAATCATTCGAGTGGTGGATTGTTCTAACGATTGGATTTGTGGGTGCTCAAGAGGGATTTTTAGGTGCTTTATGGTTGATTTTGTCATACAAAAGATACACCCAAAGGGATATTATTTCAGAATGCAAGGGAGGAAGGCTACATCTATGGGCTTCAATTGTATGAGAGGGACTTCCTAATTACTCATCTTCAGTTTGTTGATGATGTAATCATGTTTGGCCTCCCTACAAGGAGAGAGGTAACAAGGTTGGAGAAGCTTCTCCAAATCTTCATATTTGCCTCTACAACTGAAATTAATAAAGACAAAACGAAATTTTTTTTTTCAACTCCCTGAAATTGGTGCAACAAAGGCTATGTCAGGCAATAGGTTATACTTGAGGAGTGCTACCATCTAAATTCTTGGGAGTACCGATAGTACTGAATTATCATAGAGTGTCCACATGGGCAGTGATACTGGAGAAGACGCGACGTAGAATTAACAATTGTGTGACTAGAAACCTAAATTTTCTCCAGCATACTTGGCATGGTGAAAGTTGTTCTCCAAGCGCTCTTGAATTATCAACTATCTTTAATGTCAATCCCAAACAGTGTTTTCCATACCCTAAGAACTCTTTGGAAAAACATTCTATGGAAATTTTTGGCCACAGCGAATAAGTGGGCTTTGGTTGGTTGGGAAAAGTTGATTTTATTGAAATTGTATAGTAGCTTGGGCCTCAGGGATCCCTCTCTTATTAGCAAGGCTTATGCAATGAAGTTGTGGTGGTTATGGGTACAGGAAGGTAATCAACTTTAGAAGAATATTTGGGAGAGGAAATACTTAGCTCTCGCTCGACAGGAAGATAGAGTACAATTGCAAGATTCTATAAAGGGATCTAAAATATGGAACTAGGCTCATGAGATGAAGGACTTGGTGAAAAAATACACTTTTTGGGAGATAAGAGATGGTAAAACTGCATTATTTTGGGAGGACTCATGGCAACAATATCCTCCCTTAAGTGAAGGAAGTAGTTTTAATGAAATACAATCATGGACACAACCACAAGGATCTCTTAATGTTGCATATTATTGGAGTCCTCTAGAACAACTTCATAGATGGAGACATTGGAAAAATTAAAATGAATGGGAAAATTCAAATAATTCTTTGTCCTAGGAAGATATTTACAGATACCTGCAATGAATAAGGATAAGGTTCTCTTCTAGAAATGTTATATTGCATTGGGGGAAACGACAATCAGGAAATTTTTATGTAGGAGAGGCATACTCTTTATTAATTAGACTGTCACCTCAGGGGGATAATCACATTTGGGGTAAATCTAGAAGAACTATGGGTGGCCTAAATCTCCATTTTTCTTTGGATGATAGCATGGGGTAGAGTGCTCACTTGGGATCATTTGCAAAGAAAAGGCTTTGAGGTTCCATCAAGATGCATGTTATATTTACAGGAAGAGGAGAGAAAAATTCACCTATTTCTTTCATGCACCTATTCGCAAAAAATATGGAAACTTTCTCATGCCTTATTTAATCATGATTTTCCAATTACAATGGATATCAAAAGTTGGATGAATGACTGGTTTCAAGTAAAGCTTAAGCATTTGTGGATCCCAAAGGCTTGGCAACTAATTTTAGGTTTCTTGATATGGAATTTGAGGAAGGAGGGAAACACAAGGATGTTTGAAGGTAAATGTAGCCCTTCTCGTGTGGTGTGAGAAATAATTTGTACCAATGTTAGAGAAACCCTGCTAGTGGTTGTTTTAAAAAAATTAAAATTAAAAGTAAAAAAAGTTTTTCCTTCATATATTTTTCGTAGTACAAGCCTAAGTGAAAAGTTCTCTCTTACACCCCCCACAGAATTGTTTTTCATTTTGAGTTTTGATGGCACTTCAAGAGGTAACCCAGGTGAAGTTAAATTTGGTGGATTCTTGCGAGATGATAACTTTTTTTTTTTTTTTTTGAATAAGTCTACTCCTATTATTGATACAAAAAATTTTACAACGAGGCGGTAGCCTCAAGAGGTCTAGCCTGGAAAATGGCTTACTCACATGACAGATTTGAAAGATAACCCACAGAAACTAGCGGCAGATCAACTAGAACTAAAACTATTACCGAAACCTTTAAACTAGAACCGTCATGACAAAACGCAGACTGAATGGAGTTCCAAAACTGCTTAACAAAGGTGATACTATTGACTCGAACTGTTAACATGGACAGAAAACAACTGAACATAGACAGAAAACAACTGAGCATTTCCCCTTGAACAAACACGATAACTGCAAAAGAGAATGACAACCTGATCAAGCATCATGAGCCGTGGGAGGCAATTCTTCCACAATCCGACAACCGAAACTGGAGAGGTCGTCATCATCAGACGGAAGGCCCTCTTCTTTTGGCGGACCCCCTTCACCTGGAAGATTCAAACACGCTAGAGCAGGCTTAACCTGGAAAGCAGAACTCTTTGGAACATCACCCTTCTGGCATGGATTCTGAGAGGTGCTTGGCAAATCTTCCACCCCCGGCTTCGATGAAGCATTTGGAGTTGTCGAACCCATGCCTGTTGCGCTCTCACTTAGCTGAATCATGACAGTAGCAATGAAATAATGATTGCTTAGCATGCAGGGGATTTGAAAGCGGGCCGAGTGCTCATGAGTATGATGGGGGTTCGATTTTGTGACCCGATGTCCCTGGCCACGACCACGAACTCGTCTGGGAGCAGGATGACTTTCAGAAGAAGAGCCAGGGAATGTATCCGCGGAAGAGGATGAATCCTAGCGTAAGGGACAACCTCGTACTCCACCCCTACTGCAACCCATTCTTTGTCGCAGGATAGTCATGTTACCCAGAGCATAAAGAGCAGGATAGACAACAATTCTTTGCTGAGCAGGGGAGACTGGAAGGGGGAGAGTTAACAAGTTTACCAGAGAATTGAGAAAGCTGTAGGGCATACAGCTGAAGAGAACGCTGAAGGGGCTATGACGATCCAAGAAAACCAACATAGAAGCTACTCCGCAAGCCTGAATGCCATGGAATACTCAATCATCCACAAAGCAGAGCACTGCACCTGCGAGGAGGCCTAACATGTGTGAGAAAGGAATAGAACTGAAATGGTGGAGCGCCATTGGATTAGAGCAGGGGAGCCGGTGTAGAATGTCAAGCCGCATTAATGTGGCCATGAATGAGCTCTCCATGGTATTGAATGCAAACAGCAGGTGAGGCCAGGTGGCGCAGAACGTACTCCACGCGCCTACTCCTCCCGCCGCCATCGCCCCTTTACCTGTCCCGTTCACCCACATCCGGGATTGCGAGATGATAACTTGATGCCGATTAATGTTTATGTTTTTTCTTGTGGGGGAACTACTAACAATTTGGAATAATTTTTGGCACTAGGGAAAGGCCTTCAAATCCTTATAAGGAAAGGGATATGTTTGTTTTAAGTTCATGGGGACTCTCAAATAGTGATCAATATTGTGCAAAACTTCTCTTAATTCATCCACCCAACAAAATTATCAACAGTCGGCACCTCCGAGAAGTTGCAAATAAAATAAGGGACATACTGTTAACTTTTGACTATGTGATCCTCGTCCACACCAAACGGGAGGGTAACAAGGTTATAAATTGTCTCGCTAAATGGGGAACTTGTGAGAGATAATTAGTATTGAATGTGGAATGGTTGAAATGGCAGCAGCAAGACTCTCTCCAGGAACTGCATTAGTGGATCAATCCAGATAGGAATAGAGGTCACATGATGTTCCCCTATGGGGGTGTCTCATCGAAATTGCAACACCCAAACTTTTATGGCAACAGTTCCTTCCTCCCAACAATGAGTGTCATGCAAAGGGATCATTTCACCAAGTTGGAGGCAGCCCTTGGAGTGCGAGCCATGTCCTCCACTTGTCCTAAGAAAAATTATGCATGGTGGGCAATTAATTCACACATTACCATCATATGGTGTGAGGTGCATCACATTAAATTCACAATGATAAGGGACAATTTTTCTGGGCTTCCTAAACTGTCTCAAAATTCCATCTACTTCATCGATACAGGTTTGGAGGCGTTACAAATGTTCAAGCAATTGGATGTGGCTCAAATGTTATCTGACAATCGATTGCGAAACTTTAATGCCTTCATCATAATATATGGTATTGGGATGGAAGATCACGGGGAGCAGATACACACTTGACATTTTTTCAACGTATTCTCTCACCATTGTTTCACACCTTCTATATAAATCCTTCGGTTGGTATCCTTCTATAATAGTTCATTTGAAATCCTAGGGTGGTGAAATTCCATCGTGTATTCAGGTTAGCAATTATCATTTTTATTCCATTCTGGGTACAGTCTGGTAACTTGTCCCCTACCCTCTTCTCTCACTCACATTCTCTTAAGAACCTTTGTGTGTCTTTATCACGGGAGAATTATTTCTACTAGGCTACGAAAGTTGATACATTGTCTTTATCCCTCATCATAGATAATATAGTAATAGTTACTGGTGTGTTGTATCTTAGTCGGTCATTATTCCATTATGTTGAGAATTCAGTAGGGCAATGAATATGTTAATTCTCTTAACTTTATAATTGTTTGTGTTACCTTTTACTTATTATATTTGTTCATTATTATTCCAATGTGCAATACATCAAACAACTACCAAAACAGTAAGAACAGTGGCGCAATATATAGTCTGCAAGCCAAGGCCAAAACCCCTCCTCTTGAGGGGAAAACTAGTAAATATCTTCTTATCTTTCATATATTTAAATTAATGAATACCATGAACTAGACTCAAACAAATACCCTGCAAGATTGAGTATAACACAACCTCCTACTGCAATATCTTCAACCTCCCAATAGATCTGAAATTCTACTGCCCAACAACTGTTGCAACTGTTGTTACTTCTCTAGGAGACTTTGATCTCCCTCTAATAGCCTTCCTCTTGACTTTACATTCCTTGACTTGATTCCTAGGGCTAGTAAGATTCCCTAAGATACCTTTGCTTGACTTCCCTTCTCTTATTCTTCCAAATTGAACCCCAAAATATCCAGCACAAAAACCCTAACTTCTATCTTCCCAAAAGAATAGATAAGGTCTAGAAACACTTTGACTTTTTTGACTTCCTCTTCTTCACACTTCCTTCTTCAACTTCTCTTTCTTCTACTTCTTTGCATAAGAGATGATAGAATGATTGATCCAAATGGAGGATGAGTTCTTCTTAGATACAGGCTTCCTCAAGGGTGGACGTGGCTCTTCATGTAGGCCGACTTGATCTTGGAGGTATTTTGACACTTTAAAGAAAAAATATTTTTTTCTTTACAATGTACAATGTGCCCATAGGGTCTTCAATATATGGAAATGACTCTTAAACCTAGGACAAACCCTAGAAGCACTCAATGGGTGCTT
The DNA here is from genome assembly GCA_000404065.3 of Pinus taeda. Lineage (NCBI taxonomy): Eukaryota > Viridiplantae > Streptophyta > Pinopsida > Pinales > Pinaceae > Pinus > Pinus taeda. The sequence continues at coordinate 17,490 of APFE030623174.1, forward strand.
GACCTATAAAATAAAAGAACTTGAGCATGAAACCCATGCTCCAATAATAATAATAATAATTTATTTTCCATTTTATATTTGCAAGAATACGTTTCATACTTATGAGGACCGAACCTAGTTACACATTTTTCAACACAATATAGCCATGTGGGAAGAAATATTTCAGTGGGTTTCACGGGGTCAGGCGTTGGTCACCAATGTTATTTGTGTGCTTCCTACATAACTCATCATTTGGTCCCTCCTTTAAGTCGTTGTTGTTCTACCCTCCACGGATTTTTAGTCTATCGAGCCATCAGGAATATCGTTTAATTATCTAGTCTTGGTTGATGGATTCTGGTATAGTGGCTCCTTTTCTATTTGGTTTTAATTGTCATTCCAATTGCATGCTTCAAGGGATAGCCCGGATGTCATAAAAGGTTAATCCCTTGTCTATCTTGTTTTATCAAGATTGTAGTACCCACTTTGGTCTAGGCACAAACAGTCATAGGTTCCTTGATGATATCAGACTTGAAGTTCCAGTGGCTCACTCCAAACAATCCATCATTTATTACTTGGTCTTTAAGGGCATAGTCATTATACTTTGGCCTGTCGTGAACTATAATCAGTTTAGTGAATTGTTCAAATTTTTCCTTGTCAATATTTCTTGTAGGTTTTTCTCTCACTTGGCACCACATCAACATTTTATTAGTAGAATAGGAGGAACCTCAAGGGAATCTTCCTCTAGGAATCATCACCATTTTTGTTGGGAGTTAGTTTCAAACTTTTTCGATATTGTTCCTTTGGAAGTATGGAAGGAAATTCACACCCTCGAAGGAAAGGAATTTTGTGATCGCTTGTATTATTCAGACTCCAAAGTCTATAGTGGAGACACCGAATGGGAACCTGATCAAGGAAAATGGAGGAAGAGAATAGTATACTTTATGCACTTAATTTCAACTTATATGCAAATGGAGACTCTTCTTCACATGGTGCTTCGAGACAAACAAGTTTATAATTATAAGTTATTCACTGGTCAAGAGGAACTAAAGAAGATCCTAAAGGATATTCGTTAAGATATGGATGACATAGTGGTTCGTCTGAACCAAATGGAATGATATATAATTTAATATTCTGATACTGATTCAAAGGCACCTCAGAATGGGGAGGTGGTTATTAATGCTCCTCCACTCAACATGGCCACTGCACCTCCCTCTCCGGATATCCTAGTCATTATCTTAGATGAATGAATCCATATCTCCTTTTGATTATCATCAGATGTTGTTCTCTCATTTTCATGGTGTTATAGTCAACTATGGCTTTATATCTTTGTTTTTTCATTGTGCTCTTTGTAAGGTATATGTTCTCAATGTGTAATCTATTGTTTAATAGTGTCTATGATTTTTCTTGTGTTGTAATTCAACCACTATGTCAACTTGCTTAAATACGTGGTTGCTATTTTGTCAATAAGTTACTAGTCTTCTGACCAAGCCAGCATTGTGTTTCAAAGATCATCAAATGTAATTCTACTTTATTTTAAGTATTAATATAAATCATGGGGCGGATATTACATAAAAAATAAATAAAATACACCCGATATAGTGGTCTCATCCTATCATCAGTATGACACAGTATTGACATCATACATTGCAATATTTCCCTTCGAACAGAGAGACAAGATGAGGGCTTTGTGAGAGGCTTCAAATTTGGTTTTCTCAAGAGTATTTGGCGTTATCAGTCTAGAATTGGCTCTCATCTTAATGTGAAGGTTAAGACATATTGTAACCAAAGTGGAACTAGCTTTCCTACATGCGAGCAATAAAGTCAGCATGTGCCTTTAACGGACAAACACCTAAAATTCATCAAATGGGATTATGAGAGGATGATATTATAGGGAAACATGCATGCATTTCAAACTTAGAGGTCATGACGTCGATAGTAGCTTGGGTGCCATAGACAAAGTCTTGTTAGACCTGAATGATTCCAAAGGCTGAGATTATTATGGTGTTGGAAGATATTGTTATGCAACTCAAGGAAGTCGATTATTGGTTGGCACAATTGTAGGTTGGTGCCACTTCAGGATGGGGCCTAGTAGTTGCAATCAGTTTGTGCTAGTAATAATAGAGGTCAATGCCACTCTTTCTAGTTAGACTTATCATGCCATTGCATCCTATAAGTTCTTTGTTTTTTGTTTTTTGTAGGTTAATAGGAAATGGCATTATGTTAGTCTATGTTTTATCTAGTTATAGTGCCTTCTTCTTTTTTAATTTTTGAAAGATTTATAACAGGTTTATATAGTGTATGTGGGATAAGATTAAAAAAATTTGAATCTTCTAATATCATAGACTAAAGTTCATTGGTTCTTCCTCTAGGCTAGTTTCCTAACTAGCAGGCTAGGGAAAAATTAGGGAAAACTAATATATGTAACTATTTAATATAATAACAGTTTGAATTCACCAAAAGGGAAATGTTAATCAATTTTATATTTTACTCAATTCAAATATCTTGTTAAAGTGAATAAATAAAATTCTATTTTAAAGTGGAATAGAAAAAAATGAATTTATGGATAGATTTTAATTTTTTAAAGAAAATATCTAAATATTATGGATAAATGTTTGTTGTTAGATATCAGTCTGAACCCATCATAACCCTAGACTTATTAAGTTTCAAGAAGTATATAATTTCTTGAAGTAACAAACTTCTTCTTTAGTATAAAACCTGAAAAAAATTGCACCTCAAGAGATTTGATCCTTCTTAATGCTTGATGGTTCCGAGGTTAAGAAGGATCTAATCTAGGAGATATTTTAGCAATTGAAAAACTAATTTCATTGTTGGAATTATAACAAAATAAAATTAAATAAAAAATTTCAATTCACTTAATGGTGACAATTTATGTAATGGTGGCACTTCATGTACTAGTGGAAGTTCATGTAACTGTGGATTTTTTTTTAATGTTAGGGATGCCATATATATATATATATATATATATATATATATATATATATATATATATATATATATATATATATATATAGTGTATGATTTGGTGGGGGTCCCTATGTAGATTTGAGAGTCGTACAATGGTTCTTTGGCAAATAAATAAACTAAGCAAGTTCGATTTAGTGTTTGTTTCAATGGAAAATATTTTGAATGAAATTTTTGAGGTGGATAATTTCAATGGGAAGAATAACATCAAGCCATGGAAGTTAAAGATGTGCAATTTATTGGTACAACAAGATTTGAACAAGGCATTGATAGGAAAAACAAAGAAACCTATGAGTATGACTAACAAGGATTGGGAAGATTTGGATGCAAGAGCTAGTAGTACCATTTAGTAGTAAGAACAATAAGAGTATCGATACTTTTCCCCATGGACATTTCCTAGAAATAGTTTCTAGGCTTTACCATATAAATCAATGTATTGCTTAAATGTTATTATATTATCTTGTTTTTCTTTTCATTATTTCTTCACATTTATCTTACATAAAGTTATATTTTTGACTCACATGTCTAACAATTGGTATCAAAGTGCATGTTAAGGGGTTTGTGAGAGGCCATGAGACATAAGTTTGTTCACACTAAGAAAGTCCCTTGAAATAATTTTTCAGAGCCTAAGTCATAAGTTGCAATACTATCTAGGAGAATTTTTCCACTACATAAAGAGATGAAGAGTATATTCACTTATTGATGATGTTGGATAATCCACCAACACTAGGGGGTCTCCCCAGTATGAAGTCCCAATTAGACCTGACACCATTTGGAATAGGAGTCTAATCTGGGATACCATCCCAACTACCATTGGGTGTGTGTTTGCTCTTGGATATCGAATACAAAGATAAGTGCAGTGAGCCAAGTGTAATATGTTAGAAGAATGAGGAAGAGATCATCTCTCCATTGATAGGTTGTGAAACATGATACAAGAATACCACAAAAACATAATGAGCAAGAGCATGCCTTCGGGAAGAATCATATCGTTGAGACTAACTAATTCATACGCAATGGAAAAGTTCTAGGAATCAACTGCAAATTAGTTCACAGATAATTACTAACATAATATTGAATGAAAGAAAATATTCAAAACCAACACAAAAACCACATGAAATGAATTAGTTCATAAACATGTAACGAGTATGTAAACTACATGCATACACAATTCAAATAATAGATATCTAATATAAAAAACAGAGGAATACATGGGAATCAATGCATGAATTAAAAATCATATCATTAATATAATCACCCATTCAAATACATGTACAACAAGCTTGTCAAAATCAAATAGTGGGATTAGACCAGTTCATATCATCTTCATAACATAGCACTACTCTCACAATGCCTCTACATATAGGCTAACAAGAGTGAATGCTTTCAGGTCCTCAAGCACAAAGTAGCAATCTAATTAGTAGACTAGCTTAAGTGCTAAAATTCTTCCTAAATGAGGTATGAGGTTACATGTATAGAAATGAGGAGGGTGACATTTCACCTTCTCCTATGCCTTTCAGACTCCCTCATGACCTTTTGACTTCCAAATAACTCTTTATCTCCCCTAGGACCTTTAGGCTTCCACCATGTCCTTTGAGCTTCTAAGTGACCTTTGATATTCCCTCTTTTATCCTTTTCCATGGTTTAATATTTTCCATTGATGACAAAATAATATATTTCCAATATAATAATTGGAATTTCAACGAGCTCTGATGTAACAACATTGGTGAAAATTCTATGTAATAATGTAAATAAAGGCAAAAATAAGACCACAGGTAAGGGACACATATTCCAAGCTTAATTTTGAGAAATGATATCCTAGTGGGCATCACTAGATGTGTGTTTTGGCTAAGGAAAAATGGAAAAGGCTAAGGATAAGGCATTAAAAGGAAAAAATCCATTTTTGGCACATTTATTTATGAAAATATGGAAATTAAGAGAAAAAGGAGGTGAAAGGTCACAGGTTGCATGTGAAGAGGAAATTGAAGGAAAATAATGGAAAAAGAAGAAATTAGAGGCCTCGTTGATAAAAGGCTTTTGAGGATCAGTTGGCAGGCTCTTGGCTCAAGCTTAGTTAGTGTAAGCTCTTGGCTCAAGTTTGGTTAGTGTAAGCTCTTAGTCGGTGTTAAGCTCTCGGTCAGTTCAAGTTTGGAGCTCTCTCATTATTCTCTCTCTCTCTCTCTCTCTCTCTCTCACTCACTCACTCTTGGTCACAAAGTTTTCTTGGAGCACTCTATCTTTGGAGCAAGTAAAGGGAAAGGAAGGAAAGAAAGGATCAAGGAAGGAAAAGCAGGATCAAGCAGCTTCAGCACGAATACTTGCAAGTAACCTTTTGCATGTGTGATTTCATAGTTGGTTTGGACATGCATGGATTTGCATGTTGGTGTATGGTTCTTGTGCTGTCAATGGCATGGATTTTCCGGGTTATGACAGTGGTTTTCAACCTAGCCTTTCCTTTTTCGAGATACCATGGTGTTGGGATGTTTATTTTGGTTTTTGATCTTTTGTTTGTCATATGGATTTCGGAATCTGAGGCAAAGGTGATCTCAAGTTTCATTCCCAAAGGCCTAGGAATCCCTTGAATGGTTTTGGCAGGATACACCGTAAAGCCTGAGGCAGGAGTCTCGGTTTAGGGCCTACTGATCTAGGTTTGGATTGTGGTAAATCTTGACAGACTAGTGTTCGTTTAGGGCCTAGTGATCTGACATTGGATTGCAGTAAAGCCTGAGAGACAAGGAGATGGAAAATTACTCAAGGATAGTGATGGATTCCTGATGGAATTCCAAGTTCTATTTGGTTGTGATTGGAGCACCGGTTTTGGTGTGATCATGATTTCATGAGAATTGGAGAACTTTTGAGGTCTAAAATGGGCCTCCTAAGAAAAATGTACAACCAAACTAAACTTTATAAGAACCAATAGGATTCAAGATGATGATGTCAACCATGGGGGATGATTCACCATTTTTGGGGTAAAAAAGTTAAAAGATTAAAAAATAATAAAACTACATTTTCAACTTATATTTTCAACTTATGTCACTAAGGTTTTACTCAAATTTCATGCGGGAGTACTCGTTGGATGCAAAATTTAATTCCTCATCCAAGGAGTACCCATGTTTCATACTTTCGATGGACCCTGCTACACGAAAAATGAGAAATACATGAAAAAACATTATTACAATCATGTTTTTCTTGTATTTCTCATTTTTCATGTAGTAGGGTCCATCAAAAGTATACAAAATGGGTACTCCTCGAATGAGGAATTAAATTCTGCATCCAACTAGTGTTTCCACTCAAAATTTGAGTAAACCCATAGGGAGATAAGTTGAAAATACGAGTTGAAAAAATAGTTTTTTCTTTTCCCCTCTAAAATTTGATTATGTAATCTAATATTTTTTTTGTGTAAGTCAGATGTATGTATTATAGCACAAAAATATATTACAAAAAATCTGTCATTGCAGATCGTGGCCTGATAAAACCAGAGGCCCGACACAAAACTCATACCCAAAACAGAGTTACCTAGACTGCTGCCCGCACACCTCGCAGGGTGGCCACGCAAAGAACTGTAGTGCAAAAAGAGACCCCTACTAACCCGTGGACTGTGAACAGAGATACATTAATAAAAGATTGGAACCAGCTGCTATCAAGTGCAGCTAAGAAGAGACAAACATAAACCTATTACTGCAGAGGATGACCAAACCTACTGAGAGTATCCAGCCCTTGCTCCAGAACGTGCTTGTCAACCCGAGCCTGCAAGGAGTGATAGTTCTGAACTTCCTTCGGGGGCGCCGGTTGCTGATCAGCATGAAGCAGAGGATCTGGGCTGAGAGTCTGCCTGAGGAGTTTGATGAGCAGCGTCAGTGTTTTATTAGCCAATTCCGCCACACCAAGCACGGCAGAGATTTTGGCATCCAGACTCTTGTAGATCTCGAGCATGTTGTTCAGTTGCTCGTCAGAGATGGGGACTTCCCGCCTGGAATGTTGCTGTGCTTCCTCCATGGATTCTAGAGCCTTGGCAAGCAAGGTCTTGACCCTCCAGCTCTCCGCCTGCGTTCTAACAAACTGTGTGGCCCATTTGGAGGCCGTTCTCGGATCAAGTAGCCAGTTAACCTCCCCGGCGATGTCGTCCTCGGTACGCTGAGATTCCTCCTCCTTGACCAAAGCTTCCATCTCCGCGATTTTACGCTTGTTCCTTACTGTAGTCCGAGTCTCATACATTCTTTTCGCCGTCTGGAGCTCCTTATTTGCCGTAATTCTTCTACAGTTGTCCGCCTTCATGGTGCCCCACCTGTCCTGATCTTGCTGGCAGAAACGCTTCACAGAGATCTGGTGCCCCAGAGAGATGCCCGAAGGAATTGCAATGGAGCTGGTTCCTGGGTTGGTTGATTTATAATCTTTCTTCATTCGGTTTCCCTTGATGCCCGCGTTCAGACGAGGCGAGGAGGTCGTCCTATCACCATAACTTCCCGGGATGGCTGAGAATCCCGAGGGATGTCTCCAGATCCGGAAATGAATGTTGTTGTAATTCCCTTGCATACGTACCTGCCAAGTGTCCCTTCCTATTGGTATACGGCGGCGATCCGCTCTGCACCCTGCCATGTCATGAAACCTTTCTGTTTTCGCCTGATTTTGCCATAATTGCCTATGCTGCGCATGTCCTTTCGTCCGGCACCAACGATCCCAACTTCTTTTCTTACCGGTCCGTTTCGTCATGCTTTACCTTTGGCACCCGTCTTTGCCGGTTAAGCCCGGTTGGCATTGTCAAGGTCCTGTTTGGCCAACTGTATGCACCTTTCTTTGAGGTCCGGACAGTCCACCTGGTGCCAACAGCTGTCCCAAATCTCGTCTGGATTGTCCATGCCATAGTTTGCCAAGTAGTCTGCCAGCCCATTAGCCTTACGTCTAACCGCCTGGAAAACTAAACCGTTCATTCCAACCATCAGTTCTGCAATATTCTCCATCACCTTGGCAAGTCTCCAGTGTTTCGTGGCTCGACTAACTCTGGTGCCTGCATAAATCTTCTTAGCCACTGAGATTACGAGAGACGAATCCCCTTCCACAATCACTTTGCTAGCCTGCAAATTCTTCAGAATCCTAAGCCCGTGCTCAAGCGCCGCGAACTCGATTTCGTTGTTCGTGCTTTCTCCCAGCTCTCTGCAGTATATGTGAATAATTTCGCCACCCTGATTCCTTATGACTCCTCCAATACCTGCTGTTTTGGGGTTCCCTCTAGACGCACCATCAAAATTGAGCTTCAGACTACCCTCCGGCGGACAATTCCACTGGGTGGCTTCCGACTTTGGTAGCTGTTGGCGTCCCGACAAAGTGCTGCTGTGGTTTGCTTCCAAACGAAAGCGTTTGAGGATGAGTAAGTCCCAATATGATATCTTCTCTGTAGGATCCACTTTGCATTTTGTTTGAATTAGCTGTTGAATGTTGGTTAAAAACGTTTCTTTGGAGTGCTCTGTATTTCTGTGTTCTTCCTGGAAGATTCGTCTGTTGCGCTCTTTCCAGATTGTCCATAGAAGGAAACCTGGTGTGGTTTTCCATATACTGTTAACCCTTTGGTTATTGGAAAAGTTATTTTGCCAATTGAGGATGGTATTATGAATGGATCCTCCGTCTCTGTTGGAATCAGTTAGAATTTCCTCAACCCAATTCCATAGATGATTTGCCCATTCACATGAGTTGAACAAGTGATTTATTGTCTCTTCTTCAGCTAAGCACATTGGGCATCTTGAAGGTCCACTGAAACCTTTTCTTCGTAAATTATCCCAGGTTAAGGTTCTGTTTCGCATCAGAAGCCAAAGGAAAGTCTTGATTTTTGGCCAAAATAGGCTGTCCCAGACCTTATTGTTCCATGGTACTGCCTCCTCCTGCTCAACCTTATTCATTATTTCCCTTGCTTCTTTTAATGAGAAGTTGCCACTACCTCTCCAACCCCATCTTAGCTTGTCTTCTTCTTCTGCTATCTGTATCTTTCTTTTTTCATTTTGTCATTAATTTGTTGTGTGCTTTCATTTCTTTCGTCGTGGTTGTCACTGCTGAGACTAATCCATTCCCTCCATATGGGGTCCCTATTGTCCAGATTCCAGTAGTGGTGTACTTGGTGCTTGCCTTCATTTTGGTTTGAGATTTTGAGCGACGATAATTCAGGGGTGTCCAGTTTTGGGAGTTGCTGCCATGCATCCTCCCAAAACAGGGCTATCCTACCATTGCAGATTTCCCAGAAGTAGTTCTCCTGTACTATGCTTCGGTTATTGCACGCAAGGTTCCAAATGGGTGAGCCTTCCGGGACTTCTTGTAGTCTGATCATGTCCTGATTGTTGCAATTGGGAGTGCATTTTTCTTTCCAATATCTAGCCCACGGCAGATTGGGCTCTTTTATCCACCTCCACCATAGTTTAGCACCACAGGTCCTGTTGACAATTGATGGGTCTACGAGATTTAGTCCCCCCATGGATTTCGGCTTGCATAGCTTATTCCAAGCTACCAAAGCCCATTTTTTCTTATCCCCATTGCCGTTCCAAAGGAAGGATCTCTGAATGTTCCTTATTTGCTGAAGAATTCCCTTGGGAGCTGGTAGCATAGACAATAGGTACTGTGGTATGGCCTGTAACACTGTCTTAGTTAAAACTAAATGGCCAGCAAAGTTTAAAGCCCTGTGTGTCCAGTGTTTACATTTCTTCTCCATGCTGGCTAGCACCTTCTCCCAGTGAGTTTTCTACCAAGGTTTGAGAGTGAGGGGAGCCCCTAGATACCTCGATGGCAGATTGCCTATCTTGAAACCAAGAAGCTGAGATAGATGAGCCTGAATAGCTGGATGAGTATGGAAAAAGAAGATCGTTGATTTGGAGAAATTTATTTCCATTCCCGAGGCTTTACTAAAAAGATCTAAGATATGCCTGAAAGCCATGGCCTCTTTGACTATTGGGATTCCATGTAACATTGTGTCGTCCACGAACTGTTGATGCGTGGTGGCCGGTAGAGTTCTTATCGGTTGAAGTCCCTTAATGACTCCATTAGCTCTCTTCTTGGCTATAATTCTACTGAGACCTTCCATGAGAATGACAAACAAGAATGGGGACAGAGGATCTCCCTGCCTTATTCCCCGCGATGGTGAGAAAGGTTCAGAGGGTGCTCCATTAACAGGGATGGAAAATCTTGTGGATTTTATGAGGGCTAAGACCCAGCTAATCCATTGCCTGCAAAAACCAAAAGCTTCCAGTATGGCTTCTAGGTACCTCCAGCTTACCTTATCATATGCCTTCGAGAGATCAAGCTGCATCAGGATTCCTGTTTCTTTCCTTGAGTGTAGAGTGTGGATCATCTCCTGGGCCAGGAGGATATTATCTAATATCTGCCTTCCCTCTACATAGCCTGATTGTTCTTCAGAAATGATGCCCGGAAGAATTGGCTTTAATCTGTTGGCTATGACTTTTGATATTATTTTGTAAATGACATTGCATAGGGCTATAGGTCTGAACTTTTCAGGGGTATTGGCTTCCTCTCCCTTAGGTATGAGAGCTATAAAGGTTGAATTGATGGATTTTAGGATTGAACCTGATCTTCTAGAGTCCTCAACCACATCCCACACTTCCTGCTTTACGATATGCCAACATGCCTTGTAAAAGTTGATGGTGAAACCATCAGGTCCTGGAGCTTTGTCGTTTGGCATGCTATTAACCGCTTCCTCCACTTCTCCCAGTGTGATCTCCCTGCAGAGGGCCCAGTTCCTGAGCTATGGATTTGAAGTGTTCCCAGAGAAGTGCAGATATGTCGTGGTGATTCTTCAGTGGTTCCCCTTCTTTATTCTTTATTTCCAGAATTTTGTTAGCACTCCTGTAGTCTAGAGCTGACCTATGGAAAAATTTGGTGTTCTGCTCCCCTTCTTTTAACCAATGGATTCTTGATTTTTGTCTCCATAGGGTTTCTTCTTGTTTGCACCGATCGTGCCATTGATGGGTTAGACTTCTCTCCTGCTCGGCATATTCCTCATTACTGTGTCCAGAAGCCCAGTCTTTGTGAATTTGTTCCAACTTTTCTTCTATCTGGGTTTTCTCCTTAAAGATGTCCCCAAATACTGTCCTGTTCCACTCCTTTATTTTCTCTTTGATGATTCTTAACTTCTTCTGTAGGTTAAACATTTTGGAGCCATTGCCTTCTAGAGGTTCAGACCACCATTTTTCCACTAGCTCGAGGAAGTTGGGGTGATCCAGCCAAAATTTTTCAAATCGGAATGGTTTGTTCCTCGGAGTGCTCTGCACCACAACTGTGAGTGAGACTGGCCAGTGATCCGAGCCTCCAGTTGGGAGGATATTTGATTCTACAGTGATGTCGTCCAATATGATATTCTCAGAGATCAAAAATTGATCCAAGCAGGAGGCAATCAATCTTTCTCCCCCTCGTCTGTTATTCCAGGTGAAGTTGCCACTCTTGGGGAGAATGTCTACTAATTTCACATTATCAATGAAGCTGGTAAAAGCCTCCGAATCCTTGTTTAGTTTTCTTAGACCTCCTTTCTTCTCCAGAAGGGTGGTTATCATATTGAAATCTCCCCCTATAATGCATTTAGATATTGGATATCTAGCAATAAGTTTATTTAAGGAATTTAAGAAACTTATTTTGTCCTCTGTTTTTTGTGGTCCATATACATTAACACATAAGAAAGATTCAGAGTTACCTGTGATTTGAGCTTCCACAACAATGAAATGTTTGTTCGCTTTGGCCGAGATCACCTGAATATCTCTTGTATCCCATAGCGTTGCTAGGCCGCCTTCTCGACCTTGACTTTCTACTTCTAGATAATTTATATTCCTTCCTATCTTCTTGTTTATCTTGGCCATGCTGGAGCTGCTGCATTTAGTTTCTTGAATGAACATGATCTCCGGATTATACTTTTGAAATTTACGCTTCAGAACTCTCTGTTTTGCTTGGTTGTTCAGCCCTCTGGAATTCCAAGATATAATCTTCATGATTAACTTATGGTTTAATGGTAGGAGGAGAAGGCACTAAGTGCTTTCATCTTCCCTGAGTTGATCATTATCATGCCTAGCTCCTGCAGAGCCTCACCATTTGTCCTTCTGCCTCGTCTTTTCTTTGGTTTGTTGCTAGATGAGTTCCATGTAAGACTTTTGGAGTGGTTACCACTCCCTTTTGCTACACCTAGCTTCCTGTTCTGCTTTTCTAATTCTTCCTTCTGCCTGGCTATGAACGTATCATTTATCTTCCTGATTTCTTCCTCCGGTGCATTTTCTATGCCTTGTGTTTTCCATTTCTCAGCTATGCCTGGTAGATTCATTCCTTCCCTCGCTAGCACCTCCTCCAGCTCGAGATCTTCACTTCCTCCATCACTGGTAAGCATGTCTGTGTCCTCCTCCTGCTCTTCTGGTCTTTCCTGCATTTGGACTTCACTAATGTTCTTGTTCCTTTCCTCTGCAAACCTGGTTTGTACCTCCCTTTCGTTATGCTCCTTATCTGCTGCCTGGGTTCTAAGTCCATCCTCGGAGTCTGATTCTGGATCTAAGATCTCAAAAGTATTGTTGTAGTTGGTTCTACTTGTTCCCGCCTTGTTCATTCTTCTTCTATTTGCTCTCTGCCTTGACTTTGGTGTAATGAAGTTATCTTTGGCCTTATTCCCCTGCTCTGTTTTAGTGTCTTCCTCCCTCTTGTTCATTGGGCATTCCGTTATTAGGTGTTCGTGCTCGTGACATTTGCGACATTGAAATGGGATTTGCTCATAGTCTATTGCCTGAAAGTAGTCTTCATCTCTGTATTCAAGCCATAACCCTTCATGCAGTGCTCCCGAGACATCCATTTCAACACATATTCTTGCGCATGAGGTGTATTTCTTTTCCAGGGTTGCTTCAGAGGCTTTGATGAAAGTGCCCAGCCGATCTCCAATTTGTTTGAGAGCATTTGAACCCCAATAATCTATTGGGAGAGAGAATAATCTGATCCAAACTGGGACTTGAGTAAATGTTTCTTTTTCTGGGGTAAAGTTTGCCTTCCATGGTCGCATGTACAGCCCAGCCGAGGCCATGAAATATGGGCCTCCATCAAAAATCCTGTCCTTATCTTCCAGGTTGGTAAAAACCACTGTGAAGAAACCTTTAGCTCCCAGGTGTAATCTGACATCCCCTTTGGGCTTCCATTGCTGCCTAATCCATTGACATATGGCCTTTTCCGTTGGCCACATGCCCATAAATTTGCATATGACTGCGTGTTCAGTCATATGCTCTCGGTAGGCTTGTATCTCCGGATCCGTGATGACAACCCTTAGGTTATCAGTTTTTATTGGTTTGCAGATCCCGTTCGTTGGGGGGTGCTTCTTGTGACTTGAGCTTGTGTCCCCTTTCGTTCCTTTGTTCTCCCGCCAATTGTCTGCATTCTCTCGTTCTTCTTCTACCTGTTTTCCTTTATTATCTATCATTTTTTGTCCTGTTGTGGCTTTGTTTTCATTGTTTCCCGGCCTATCATCTTCTGCTCCTCTGACTTCTGCATTGTTGTCTTGATCATTGTCTTCTGCTTGTTTTTTCTTCTTGTTTGTTCCGCCAGGCTGCTTGAAGCCATCATATCTCGAGATTCTGACTCCTTCGCTTACGTTCTTCCTCTGCTTTTGCATGATTATTTGTTTAAACGAAGGGGTCCCAATGGACCCCTCTGCCTCCATCCGGGCGGTCAGCTCTTGACCCTTTTTGAACAAAGCTGCAAATCGGGGTCTGTGCGCTGCCAGGTCTGAAGCGATTTCAGTTTCTCAGAAAACTAGGGTTCTTTCTCTAATCTTATTTATTATTTCCACTATTATTTTATAATTTCCTTAGGAGTCCCATTTTAGACCTCAAAATTCCCCTAATGGATGGAGGTGGTTTAACCTCTGGATTCCCTTAGTTGTTCTTGGATTGGTTGTTCTATGAGATCCCACATTCATGCTTGGAATATGGCACGGTGATGACTAGTTGAAAAGAGATATTTGGTTCAGCCATGTTTATGGTCGGGTGGTACGTGGAAGTCCTAAACTTGGTCAGATTTTCCTATGATTAATAAAAGTTAATTTCTCTTACGTTTGCACTTGTTTATATGTGGATTTAATGGTTGTCATATCTTTGATATTTATATGGTTTTATGTTGGTTGTAAGAATGGTTATATGGCTAGTTCATGTCATGGTTATTTCATGTATTTACTTGTAATTCTTAAAATGATGGATGCAAGACCTAACTGAGGTTATAACAGTTCAATGGAGAAGGTGGTGATTCTTCTGGTTATGTTTCATAAGTGCTTTCAGTCATTCATGCTTTGTCTTTTATCCTACACTTGTAGGTTGCATTGATGCCAAGTGTTTGACAAAATGTCAGTCCCAGTTGGGTATGCTCAGGCCTAGTCCTGAGGTTGAATTTTGATTTGTTTATCTTGTCATCATGTCTATGAAGGATTCTAGAGGTTGTAACAAGTTCTGGGTAGAGGTCGGGATTATGGGCTAGAAAGGTGACTCAAATATTAGGGACGTTGGCATGGGTCTAGTGAAAAGATTCCATGGATGTTGGCACATAGGCCTATGAGATAGACTTTGTGTTCTAGACATTGTCATGCCTATAGCATGAGACTGACCAGGGGTTAAAAGGCTTAAAAAATCAGTGGGATGTAGGGACAGGATTTCTAAGTGGTTGGCATGTCTCCTGAGGGTGTTGTTGCTGATGTGGATGGGTTTGTTTTATATGTTCCATCGATTATGTTTCCTTAAGGTCGCCAAAGAGGTTGAATCCCTTATAGTGACCTCTCTCGTCGCATGTTTACCCTGGCTGGTCGGTTGCTTGGGTATACATGGGAGGAAGGGGCATTAGATATTGGTATCATAGCGCGTTTGCGCTCTCCTTGGGTGAATGTGTTGGTCATGCATGCATGTTAGTTGCATGTGTGTCTCTTACACTTGCATTCCATGTACTTGTTGCATTGCATCATGTTGATCATGGTTGTAGTAAGGTTATCATGAGGAGTTTGATGTTGATTTTGTGGAATGTATTGTCAGAAGTATATGAGTTCTTACATGATTATATGCAGCTTGATTACATCCTTGTCTGTTAGGTTGAATTTTTGGTATGTTTGATTACATGTATCAGTCTTGTAGGTTGGTTACAAAAGTTTATTTCTTATGCTCGACTACATGCGTTCATTCATATGTGTAGTTGATTAGGCATTGCTTATGCATGTTTACGGTTGCATGTGGCAATGTATACAATGGAGTAATGGTTGTTGTCATGCATGAGGTCATGGTTTGTGTAGTTGATAGGGTCATGCATTGATGATTGGACTCTAACTAGAATGGTGTGTATATGGTTTTGTACTCTTGTTATACGCAGTTATCATACATGTATGGTCTTGGTTATAGTTATGCATGAATAGTAGGTCAACATGCCTTGTGAAGTCATGGCATGCAATTTAGGTCATCAGGGTGATATTGGTATGTTATGATGCTAATGTGTTGGCTGAGATAGAGCAGGAGATGCAGATCATCATAATGAGGTTGCAACATTGGACTTTGGGGTAAGAGAAGATCTTCTTATAGGTATTGTATGTTTGGCATGAAGGTATGTATGTCAAGGATTGTTATATGCATTAGGTTTAAATACATTAGGTTTATGTACATGTATTTTGATATTATGGTTACATTCATGATAGATGTTAGTTGATTAATGTAGCTATATGCACATGTGTCATATAGTCAAGAATGATAGTAACATGTAGGTGTATGCATTGCTATTGTTGTTTTATATTAGATAACCTGGTGATTATGTTATATGTTATTGATGAAGTATCTTATAGGTTAACTTGTTGTTGTTAAACGATAGTTAGCTTGATGATTATGGTTATAGCATTTATACCCTAATGTTATATGTATCACACTAAGTTGGATTGGCCTATGCAGATCGTTAGGGTTACGAAATTCAAGTATGAGCGACTTATTGTGTTGCATTGTGTGGTACTAATCTAGACTGGTCATACATATGTGATTGCTATGCATAAATGATAATTGTTTATGGGTTAGGATTGTAACATGTTAGTTAGTGATTGTTATAGGTAGCATGATATTATTTATGTTTAAGTTGATGTGTTGAGAAGTTATATTGTTATAAGGAGAGCTTCAGCGTAAATCACATAAGAAAGATTTTTGCCGACGCGTTTCGAACCAACCAATGTGGTTCATCGTCAGGACAAGTTGAAAATACAGATCCAGTTCAGTGTGTTAAATAGTCTAAGCAGAGACTCCAACGGCTAAAACAATCTAACGGCTACTTTATCACTCAAGAACCCCCGTCAAACTTCCTCTAATTAATTTAATATTAAAATACTATTATATTCAGAGCTAGGTTAACCAGGTGAATAATAAACCAAAACAAAGGTTAATCTGCTAAAAATAATTCATTTATTTAATTTCAAATATTACTCCATTATATGTAAAAATATATACATATATATATGTCAATATTTATTTAAATTATTAATTCATTAAATCTATCCAAATATATATGTATATTCTAATACTTTAATTATTATACCTAATTTTCTAAATGCCCTATTTTTATTATTGTTATCATAATTGTAATTTATATATAATTTATAATTAATTTTATAGAAAAAGGTTAAATTAGGTCAATTAAAAATTAATTTATTAATTTATTAAAATAATAATGCATTATATATAAGATAATTATTAAGATTATATGTGTAAAATAATAATATATATAATATATAATATGAGAATAATTAGTTAACTAATTTATTATATATATATGTCTTAAATAAAAATACTAGGATGTGGTTATATGTATTAATTTTATAGAAAAAAGGTTAAATTGGGTTAATTAAAAATTAATTTATTAATTGATTAAAATAATAATGCATTATATGTAAATTAATTATAAATGTTATATGTATAAAGTAATACTATATATAATTAATAATATTAGAATTAAATATTAATTAATTAATTAATATATTCAAATTAATCTATATAAGTCCTAAATGAAATTACTATGTTATGGTTATACGTATTACTATTAATTAATATATTATATATGGGACTATAAATATTAATAGTACTAAATGCTTATGAATTTAAAATTATAATGATGAGGGAGATATTTCTTATTAATATAAAAAGTAATTCATTAATTTATTATTAATAATAAAACCTATAAAAGAATGTTAATTGAATTGTCATTTGGTTTAATATTGTTATTAATAATATTAGTAATAATTTATGAATAATTTACGCTCAATTTAATAAATTCTACATAAAAATGAGATAATGCACAAGAAGAGGTTAATCATACGAAGAACAACACTGCCAACGATAAGCGAAACCAGACTCACAAGAACAAAACCACGCCCACCCAAAGAAAGCACCTAAGAAGAACAGAGGGGGGAGGAAGAAACCTTAAGACGACAACGCAGGGATCCAACTTCTACTAACCTTCCACCCATCATCTCTGTTGAGATTGATGGGTCTTCGCTCAATTTCAATAGCTTCCCTTAACTTGCGATGATGAAACCGATCCACCCTAGCAATGACTTTGGCCTCTTCTATGCAGACATGATGCTTAGTCTTGTCCACATGCTCTGCTAAAGCTGAGGACTTTGTTCTTCCATGCCTCAGGTCCGCTGCATGCTCGCAAATTCATTCTGAATAAGTCATTCAAACATTAATAATTTAATAGTAAAATAACCATTAATATTAGGTTATTTAAACAAATAAATTTCTTTTGATAATATTAGCTCATTTATTCATCATACCTAATTTCTCTTATCTCTAGAAATATAATATTATTAGATTTATTAATATATATAACGGTTGAGGGGATGTCAAACCTCCTAAGGATCCGAGCAATCCTATCTGTGGTCCCTTGGATATATGGGAGATGGACACCTGCATGGCGCTCCTTAGGTTCTTTTTTACTAAACGCATTTTTGGAGGCT
>APFE030623180.1:0-20129 GCA_000404065.3 Pinus taeda
ATATATATATATATATAGATATAGATATATATTCATTTCCTGCGTGTATATATGATTCCTACGTATAAGGTCTTTTATTTCTGCATATAGATGTCTCCATAGACACGAATTAGGGTATCACGTTGACTGTAAGTAGGGCTTCATCTACAGCTAGGGAATTCTTCATTAGTGTCTATCCTTCACCAAAAACCCAAGAAGTGGATAGGAGATCACATGAAGTGTGTCTTTCAAATGACTTCAAGTCCTCTCCTATTTATACTAAAGTGTAGATGATGAATAGGCATGACTATTGGTCTTCCGAGCCTACATAAGATGCTAGCCAACTTGACAATTTATTTTATAACATAAATAAATTCATAACTTCATAAATACTTATCGGAATTGGATGATCTTTAGATAAATCCTACACCTCTCGATGAGAGGGATCCAATAAAAATATTAGCTGCCATAAATAAGATGACCCACATGGATTTTGGCCCTAAGTTCCAATTTTAACACTCCCTCTCAACTAGGGAGAACTCCATTCGCTGATCCATATATCTGACTATACTATCTTTGCCATTAGTTCCCTGCACTACTCTACTTTGATCAGCTCTCCTCTGATCATCTCTGCTCTACTCAGCTTTGCTCTGCTCAACTCTTTTTAGCTCTACTCTACTAAGCTCTACTCTTCTCAGCTCAGCTCTGCTCTGCTGAGCTCTGCTCTACTCTGCGGAGCTCTGCTGAGCTTTGCTCTTCTTAGCTCTACTCTACTCAGCTCTGCTCTACTCAGCTCTGCTCTGCTCAGCTTTTCTCTGCTGAACCATGAAGAAGAGGAATTGATCGAGAATGTCTCATACCATTCCCCACTGACCCGAAGTCAGTCTTAGAGTGCGTACCACTAGTCCCAAACAAGTTCCAACCCACCCAAAGTCAGCGTCATAGTGGGTACCACTACTATTGTTCCTAGAACAGTATCATCAGTCTTAGAGTGTGTACCACTGGTCATAGACTAGTTTCAACTGACCCGAAGTCAGCGTCATAGTATGTACCACTCTCACTGGTCCCAAACTAGTCATCCACTGACTTGAAGTTAGTCTTCGAGTATGCACCACTGGTCCAAGACCTATCTCAACTAACTTGAAGTCAACGTCATAATGGGTACAATTCCTACAACTGGTCCTAGACCAGTATAATTGAACCCAGATCAATGAAGGTCATCCTAGAATAGGGAGTACGATAGATACAACAATGAATCCATTGGTACTACTATGGTCCCTATTCTCATTTCCCTGCTCATTGATCAGATGAGAGGTACTTCCCATGAGTCCCAGACTGCATGGGTAGGATGCCTTGATAGGAGAACTAATCATCATGTCCACAGGAGAGTGAATCATCCTGTCTAGTGGATGCCACAGAGAACTAATCATCCTAGCCCACAGGAGAGTGAATCATCCTGTTCCACAATTGCCATGGAGAACACATCATCCAGGCCTCACAGGAGAAATAATCTTCCTACTCCATAGTCCTCATGGAGAACACATCATCTAGACCTCATAGCAGAACTAATAATCCTGCTACATAGTCGTCATGGAGGACACATCATCCAGACCCCATAGGAGAACTAATCATCCTGCTACATATAGAAATTTTGAATAATTTAACACATATTCAACAGTATCCTGATCATGTACTATTGCAGAAAACATACACAATACATAAGCTCCTCTACGGTGATCATCAATATAGCAGCATCAATAACAATAAAACATCAAGAGCATTCACACATTAACACAGTATGTATCCCGGGGAAAGCATCTCGCTAAAAACCCCAACTATCTGTATATTAAATGATTGAGTCATGTAACATTACCTAGCATAATACTTCTCACAAGTATCTCCACCTCTGTTACACACAATACAACTCTGATTCTGAATAATCACTGGCTCAAACTCCCTTCGCATGCTTGCCTACCTCCACTGCTCAATACCTGCTCAAGAACTGATGATAATTCCAAGGCAACCACGTATTTACTTGGAAAATCACGTGAGCACAAGCTACAATGTGGGAAAATACGTGGGCAAACTCATTGGCATACTCAATCCCTTGATTGTGCAAGATCTGATGCACAACTATAGTCACAACTGATAGCAATCTGATTCTCTAACACCTGTCCCTGCTGAGCTGAACATGCACTGACATGCAACTGAGTTAACTGATGTATTCATTAGTTGTATTATGAGTTAATAACTTGTGAATTAATTAATAACTAATTCACCCAACTCATCTCTAGTCTATTTGCCAGTTAGACTAAATACAACCAGTTTAACAAAGCTAAACTGAACACAACTCCATCAACTGCAACTCCAGTCCACTAAACTCAACTCACTTGAGTTCTAACTGAAGTCCTGCATGCAAATATTAGTCATCATATAGGTAACCACGTATTTCCTTCTGGGATCTGCATGTACCACATCCGTAGCTCATCCTGAAGTGCTCCAAGAGAATAAGACAAAGTTTATAGTCTAAATATTATTATGACCTAATAATATTTGACTATTCTATATTTAGACTGAGCAGTCACTCCGCTGTGATCTAAAAATAGAAGTCCATCTATTTTTCCCAACTTGATCAATTATCCATAAATAGCAACTTGCAATCCATAGACATGATCCATATGTCTAAAAATAGACTTGCACCAAAAATAGCCTGCGGGACCACTTAGTGAAGGCGACTCTTTTCACTAAGCTCCATCATCTTGTTGCAATCTCAACAGGGATTTCAGTTACCTTTGCTTGTGTTGAAGGGCCTTTCCCTTGACTTTTCTCCTTGGCTGTGTCTGGCCGGTCTGCCATTGTATTTTGCTGCTTGGAATGTTGTACTTCCTTGCCTTTCCTTGCACGTGGAGCACTCTCTTGGGCAGGCTGTTGTGAAGTAGTGGCAGATGATGTGCCCGCTCCAATGTGTTGAGGCAATGTGAAGGGGACCTGTCCAAAACAGTCCAGGTCAAGTGTTTTTTCAAACTCTTTCATTTCTTTTTCTAATTTCTCTTCTTGAGTAAGCTCTTCAATTAATGCGCCTTCTACCCATTCCTGTCGATTTGCATATTGTTCAATCTGAGGGATTTTGTGGTGCACATATCCTATAATCTTGTTTTTTACTCTTCTAAAACTTATGAAATGTTCAGGGTCATATGGTGCCCAATGAAAGCTTTTTTTTAGCATAAGTTCATCTCTTAGTATCTTATCTACTTATTCCTTGGCTTCTTCCCTTTTATTGAAGATAAAAGGGCCCAATTGATGTCTTATCTTGAGTTGTGCTTTTTTCCTAGTACCACAGAAATGAGTCAAATCTGAACTACTAAATTGTCGATAGTATTCCAGGGCAAAGAGTCTCATAGGGACATATTTCGGCAACTTGTAGGGAGATAACTGATAGCCATAAATCCTTATCACTGTGTGGTTTTGGTAAAAATACCAGTCAGCAATGTTGTAGCCCTTTCAGAGATGTAAAATCTTCTGCATTTCAGCCGAGAGCCTGTCTGGAGGAGTCATCATCAATAGGGAAGTGGCTGGGTATATGAACATGTCAATGAACTCACAATATGTATAAGGGGAATGGTGGACTTCATGGAATAATGAGGTCCAGAAAATCACAGATCTCCTCTCTCCTTTGGGGTCTAGTCTTTTAAGAGGAACTTGGAAACTATCAGGTTGATAGTACAACAGTAGATGATATATATAGGATGTATATTTGAACACTCTTTCTCTCTCCAAAATCATGAATTGCTCATGGATTTTATTTGCTATGAAGGTGGCATAATCATATTTGACAGCAGGGGGTTGTCCTGGAGTGAACATGGACATCAATACTAACACAGTTTCATCAACATACTCACTGGTTTTGAATCCTAAAATGTAGGATATCATGTCTATAAGGAGTTTCCCTGCCTCATTGAACCAGACTTGGAGATAAGGAGGAGGCCGATCAAGCTGGCACTTTGGTTGCATAAACAACTGAGCAATTCTTGTTATCTCTGAGCTAGGCAGCTTGGCACCTTGATCAAGCAAAAGTTTCATGGTGAGAGGAACCAGAGGCTGAGTTGGCTCAAAATTCAACATCTCATTTATGGACTAAGGAGTAATATAGAAGAGCACAGATCCAGATGGAGCCATAATTGTTGTTTGTGTGGGATCATAATTTGCACAACATAAATGGATGAAATCAGGGAGCACATTCACTGAAGGGAGGTAATAGATAGGCATGTTGGATTCCCAAATTCCCAGGACATCAAAATTGCTTCTGTGGCTATTTCTAATTTCACAAAAGGCTTGCAGGTGAGATTTGAAACCCATTATATCCTTAATTTGGAAGTCCTTGTCAGCAAGGGGTATCCATTCCAATTCCTTATGTGGCGCATTCAAGGGGGTAATATTCAAGGCCACTGGAGCTTCCATGGTTCACTAATCTATGTTTTTTAATTGGATTTTGGGACTGTGTTATACCAGGAACAAAGTACTGGCACTGGGTCTTTCACAGGAATTTTGTCAAACTGAGTTTTATATACAAATGACCTCACTGGGTAAGATTCAAAGGAGAGACAGAGTCTGCAGAGTTTAATTGGTGTCTGGAAAAATAGAGGAATGATGCTCTTTTGCAAGTGAGTTTGACCAATTATAACTCAATATTTTGGCATTTTTTGGAGATATTGCTGGCGGGAATGGCTTGAATTGTGTTTAAATGGGCAATTTGCTGAGGAAAACTGAATTGGCAAGTTTCCTTTCAAAAGATGATCACATAGCGACTTAATCTATGGAGGTTTTGTAGGCAGGTGGGTATTTCATTTCGAATTTAGTTCTTCAGGCATTTTCTGCAGAGAAATTGAGAAAAATAAGGTTTGTGGGTGAATAATAGGTAAATACCTATTTTACAGGCGACTGGTATGGAATGTGGTTGCAGAATGAGCTGAGGGGCCCAGGTTTGCAGCGTGAACTCGCCTGGGTGACGGACTGGAGTGTTGGTGGCGACTTGGACGTAACGTGCATGCACAGTCTCCGCAATACGAAAAATAGAAATAGACAAAAATCATCGTTTTTGCGGCTTTTAAACAAAATTTGGGTTTGTTCGAGCTTTTTGGCGCTTTTTGGGATGATGTCAGCATGACGTAAATTTGTCCTATAGCGGGGTGTGGAAGGTGTCTTGGTGGATGACAGGGCGCTGACATGGACGGATGATATGGCTACATGGCGGACGAAACAGTAATGCGGGCACTGGCATGGGTGCAGACGTGGTGAATGATGTGAGCAGCAGGACCAGGGGGCGGTTTGTGGTTTTCTTCGGATCGCTTTTGGCATGGGGGTGGTTTGCGTTAGAACGGGCCTGATGCAATAAAAAGGTGACACGCGTCCCGGAGTACGGCGGGAAAACCGCTTTCCATCAGGAGCTAACGAACGGACGTGGGAGCCACTCCGATATCAACGAGAGCCATTGGATTTGGAGGGTGCGATCCAACGGTTGATGGGAGGCATAGATGGCGGAGGTTTAAAAGAAAGGGAGTCGCGCTAATATTTTAACATTTTTCCAAATACATGTGGGTCAATACTTTGGTTAAGAGGGTTTGTATGGTTTATGTGGGCGGGTTAGGTGTGGCTATTTATTTAACAAGATATGAACTCTGAAATCCTTGATGGCCTTTACCAAGGCATAGGCCTGTTTCTCCATGATTTGATATTTAAGGGGGGCATCTCTAAGTGCTTTGCTGAAAAAAGCAATGGGCTTCTCACATTCTTGATCATCTTTTTGTAATAGGACAGTGGCAATAGTATGCTCAGATGCAAAGGAAAAGATTATGAAATCTCTATCAAACTTGGGGCTTGTGAGAACAGGTGTTTTTGTTAAATCTATTTTGATTTCCTCAAAGGCTTGTTTAGCTTCTATTGTCCATTTGACTTTAGAATCTGATGCAGGTGCATGCCACTCAGGCAGAAAAAAAACCGGAAATTTCTATGTTTTCTAGTTTAACAATAGGGTAAAAATAAAACATGTTAATTTAAAAAAAAAAAAGTAGGATAAGATGGAGAAAAAACATGATATTTTTCATAAAATAGCTAAATGGAGAAAAAAAAACCTAAATTGCCTTGTAAAAGCTGCTTTTGTAATAAGGCAGCTATGGATAAGAAGGAAAAGATGTAAAAACTTAGCCGCCAAGTAAGAAAGATTTCCTCTTAGGTAAAAGTCCAGAATTAGGAATTTTTTTTTTATGCATGAACCATAAGGGGAATGAATGTATTCTGCAGCTCTTAAAGGAAAAAAAACAGAGTGTCTTGGATAGAGAATGGGAGCGCGGAACTGTATGTAGTAGCTATGTAATAAGGGAGACATTCTCCACACTGTTCATAAATTTTTTATGGGAGTACAAAGATTGGGACGTGCTTTAACCCAGTGGGCGTATATTGTCCATTCCATTATATGTATGTTGTATATGTCGTTGGAACGCTGTGGTTATTATATTGACATTAACAGGTACCGTGGCAGTTAAAAGAACCAAAAACTGTGCGCTGTCCACCTAAATTTAAACACGCTGCACTATAAATTCAATAGCGTTGATTTGGAAATGTTACATGGCTTGAGTTGCGTGTTTATTAATAAGCTATGTGCTATACGCATATTCCATGTATTGTGTATGGTATAAGGTTACAAAACCGTTGATACTGCTGTGCGCCCACCGATTATGCTGTGTGCTGTTATAATATCCAAATGTGTGTGCCTTCAAGAATTCTGTGCGCCCAATCATATATATACCTTGTTTCATACATGAAAACGGTGAATGAATTTTAATCTTGCAGCAAGGCGGAAGTATTAGAAATAGGTGAGAGTAATTACAAGGCTCCCATTATTGCACAAGGTGAAGATTTAATGACTGATGACCTCAGGGAATCGACAAGAGACCAAACTGGAGACATAGAAGATATTGCAATCAAACTAGGAAGATTGTCATTGGAGCCAGCAAGCAGTCCATCATTAGTGGTATCAGAGCCAGCAACTGGCGTTGAGTTAAATCTCAGGAGCAACGGAAGGATGGCTTTCAGGGTTGGAAGAGGACGAGGAGGTGGACGTGGTGGAAGAGGACGACATGCTGAGAATGTCGAATTGAGGGAAGATATAGAGGAGCTGCGAGCTAGATTGGATGCGCTAACCTCCGGCATGAACATAGATGATGGAGACGTTAGTGAACCCGAAGCTGAAGTTACTAAGGAGGAAGCTATAGAGATTTCTCCTGAGATGAGGCTCTTTCAGTCAGTGATGAAATCCACAGCCAGGCCATGGAACCAGTTAGTACTAGTATATCAAGGAGGACTAAATCCAGAAGAACTGATTGACTGGATTAATAGTATGGAGAAATTCTTCAATTATGAAGAATTGGAAGATGAGAAGAAAGTAAAGTTTGTTGTCACCAAAATAAAAGGCCATGCAGCGCTCTGGTGGGACGGTGTGCAGGCGGAAAGGAGGAGACTGGGTAAGCAGCGAATCAAGAATTGGAGCAGAATGGTCGCGAAGTTAAAAGGTAAGTTTTTGCCCAGTAATTATCAGTAAACATTATTTAGACAAATGCAAAATCTTAGACAGTGAGCTTTAACAGTGAAGGAATATACAGAAGAGTTTTATAAGGTGAGCATAAGAGCTGGAGAAGCCCAGAATACAGATGAGAGGGTGGCAAGATATATGAATGGCCTCAGAATGGACATTCAGGATGAGATAAGTTTACTGTCTCCAAAAACAGTAGAGGAAGCCTATCAGATAGCACTGAAGACTGAAGAAAAACTCATGAGGAAGCAGTCTGCCAGAGGGAGAGGGACTTTCAGAGGAAAGGAAAGTCAAGGTGGTAGTGGAAGATCTACAACACCTGCAGAAGGAAATAGCAGTAGCTCAACCCAGCATGCATCCACAGGAGGTGATGCAAGAGGCAGAGGGATTTTTTCCAGAGGAAGAGGAGGCAGAGAAATAAGATGCTACATATGCAATAAGCTGGGACATAGAGCTTTTGAGTGCCCAGAGAGTGCAAAAATAAAGCAAAGGAATGCAATTGTTGCTCCAGCTGAGGAAGAGGCAACAGTGGCAGCAATAACAGAAGAAGTGGATACACCAGAAAGCAGAGAGTCTCTGGTACTTAATAAAGTTTTACTTAAGTCAGCAAAGGAGGTGACTGAACCGCCACAAAGGAAGGCTTTATTCAGGACAGTGTGTAAAGTCCAAGGAAAATGTTGCCAGATGATCATTGATAGTGGCAGCACTGACAATCTAGTTTCTACAGAAGTAGTGGAGAAATTGAAGCTGAGGACAATGAAGCATCCAACACCTTATAAAGTGTCATGGCTGAAAAAGGGACATCAACTGCTGGTAAGTGAACGGTGTGAAGTAGAATTTCAAGTAGGAAAATATAAAGATAAAATTGTTTGTGATGTGATGCCTATGGACGTGTGTCACATATTGCTTGGAAGGCCTTGGCAATATGACAGAGCAGCCATGCATGATGGGAAGAGGAACACCTACAAATTTGGAAAGGATGGTGTCAATCACACATTGTTGCCTTTGCAGGAAGATGTACCAGGACAGAAGACTGATTCAAAAACCTTGTTATTAGGAGAAAAGGAGTACTTGGAGTAGGTGATGGATGTACAAAACACTGTTCAGAGCAATGGTGAGAAAGTGAAGACGGTAGAGTCTAATCAAAATGTTGAACCAGCTAATGATTTCTCCAGAGTCGTTGAAGGTATAAAAGGTTGTGTGAAGTTTCCAAAATTTACTCCTAATGAAGTTATTGAATTGTACAGGAAACTAGATCTTCAGAGAAGGGAACTGGAAAAACAGAGGGCGAATGCACAGGTTCATTTGCTGAGGAAACAAGACAGGGAAGTGTTCATGAAGGACAGTTATGAAGCAGAAGCTGAGGAGAAAGCCAATGAAAAATTTTTGAGTCCTGAAAAAGACTTGGAGCTGCAGAAGAAAAAGTTGGTGACTAAATCCACAAATAAGACCAGTGGGTCTTGTGATTTTAATGCTAACAATTTGATTGTGTTTACAGGTGATGAGCCAAAGTATGTTGCAGAGGGGCAGGAAGTTTGGGAGGTAGAAACATCTATGGCGGAAGCAGAAACAACTTCTATGTTAAGAGCTGAATTAACAGAAATTGGGAACAACAGCAGTAAGCTAGATGTAGAGATTGAAGAAATATGGCAACTGATGATGAAGCAATCCAAATGGAGAAAGATAAAAATAGCAGCAAGCAAGAGCAATCAGAACCTGAACCTGATTGGCAGAAAGAAGAAGATGGAGGAAAAGACAACAGAAATGCAGCGGCAGAAAAGGAATAAAGCATTTGGACGGTTGCAGAACAGAGTATGGGATCCAGTAGGGCCAAGACTACAAACCACATGATCAGGGGACCATGAATTTTTTCTACCTTGGGAGTCTGATGCAGGCGCATGTGACTGAAGGGGAAAAATCTTTTGATTTATTCCAAAAAAATCAAAAAGATTATCCACATGCAAGGAGTGGGATCCTTTGCCTGCTGTTTCTATGTTTTTAGTTAAATTTAGAAACTAGATGGGAAAAAAAAAACATGCCATCTTTTCCAAATAAGCTTAGAATAAGGCATGCTAAGTTTGTTATAAAAAAACAAAGAAAAGCTCTAAATTACTATGTATAGCTACTGTTGTAATAAGGCAGCTAGGCATGAAAAAGGAAAAGATACCAAACTTGGCCACCAATGAGGGAATTTTCTCTCATGTAAAAACTCCAGAATTATAGATATATTGTGTGCATGGACAGTAGGAAAAAAAAAATAAAAAAATTGCAGCTCTTTAATGAAAAAAAAATAGAGTGTCTGGATGGGAAGGGAGCGCGAACCTGTGTGAAGGAAAAAGAGGAGTTAGCTGTGTAATAAAAAAACTCCGCATGCTGTTCATGATTGGTAATTCAATAAAATGATTTATAGGTGGTTTTACAAAAAACCCAGCGGTATCAATTCACATGTGTATGCTTGTAGAGCTAATGGGAACGTTGTAGCAGTTCCATTGGGAGATTTGGCTGTTAATTAAACCATATTTGTTACACTGTCCGATGAGTTTTGATGCGCTAACGTCATACTTTGAATAGAATATATTGGTTTATTTAATTACAATGTGCTGTACACATAGATATATGTATGCTATTTTGTAACAGTCTTGCGCTATCCTCCATAAATAATATGCAATCCACTATAGTTTAAATCAGTGTGAATGGTGTTGACTATGAGAAGGCCGAGCGGGGTTTGAATTGTATGAGTTATAAAACAATGAAACTCATGTGCACTGTCCATTTAATATACAATACGCTGCTGTCATGATTTTAAAAGGTTTGAATTGCATATCCATTATAAGATGAGTGTTGTACACTATTGTGAAACCTATGGTGAATTGAATTGGTTATGAAAGCGTTGACAACATGTTGTGTTGCAAGAACATGTGCGCCAATTCCAGATATCCCTTGTTTCATTCATGTTAAAAATAGGCTGTAGATAAAGCCATTGCAGGGCAAGGGAAATATTAGTTGTTAATGACAGTGAATTATTAGCTTTCCATTATTGCACAGGTAGGGATTTCATGATTGAGGACCTCAGGGAATTGAAAAAAGACCAAACCAGAGATATAGAAGATATTGCAACCAGATTCGGAAGATTGTCGTTGGAACCAGCAAGCAGTCCATCACTAAAGGCCAAGCGGGTTTTAGAAGGTAACTCTCAACATCAGACCAGCTCATTATGCTTAGGATCATTGTGGAGGAATGCCACAATGATAAATCCAATCCCTTTTGTTGCTTTGTGGACTTTAGAAATGCTTTCCATACAGTTCCTAGAAACAACCTATGAAATAGATTAGAAGAGATAAAGGTTCCTTTCGAATTGAGAGTTGTCACTATAAGGTTATATGAGAATGTGATTGCGAATTTAAAGAGAAATGAGGGGTGGTCAAAAGATATTAAGTGTAATATCGGAGTTAAACAAGGTTTACCCCTCTCCCCTACCCTATTTGGCATTTACATTGACAAGCTAGAAGATTGTTTAAAGGAAGCAGGTTATGTTGGCACAATCTTAGCTGGGATAGTCATCATCCTTCTTTTCTATGCTGACGATATTGTTCTTCTCGCAAGGTGCCCACCTGATCTTGATAAGAAACTTAGACTTCTTAAGGATTTTGCTCTACCATGGGTATGATTGTTAGCACTAACAAAACAAAAGTTATGATTATCAAATCCAAGAAGGACACCTATGCTAATTTTATGTATGACAATAGTAATTTGGAGGAAGTGTCTTCTTAAAAGTACCTAGGAATTGATATTCATCACAAGCTCAATTGGAACTATAGCGTTGAGAAAAGAATTAATGGGGGGTGGAAATCTTATTTTGGTCTTGAAAATAATTGTAAAATGACAAACCTCGTAATGTGGGATAGAAAGAAGTTCCTCTTTGAAACTTTAGTCACTCCTGTTATCTTATATGGATGTGAAGTTTGGGGTTCCAACATCTCTAGAGAATCTTGGAGAAAGATTGAGCAAATCCATAAGTGTTTTATAATGTATAACCTCAAAATTAAAATCAATACACCCTATCCTATTTTCCTTATAGAAGTGGGTCTTTCCCTTATCGAGAGCTTAGCTATGACTAGGCTTCTATTGTACAAGCACAAGCTCAATAACATAGGAGACCATAGACTTCCTAAGCTAGCTTTAAATTCCAGCTAACACCACCTAAGGCTCAAACAAGGTTGGTAGAAAGATGTGAGATTCTAGTTAAACCTTTCGGAGATTGACGAGAATGTTGCAGTGCAAAACATTGATAACATTAAAAATATTGTCACCTCTAAATTGAAAGAAAAATTGTGGTGTGAGAAAGATTTAGCAGCTAAAAGAAAGTTAAGATATTAGAAGGAGGTCATCAACCCCACCCTAGAAGATCAAAAGTATCTCTTTTTTTTAAAGAAAATTAATATAGCCAAGATTAGAATTAACTCTCATGAGCTCCATAGTGAAACGGGTCGTTGGGTAGTTCCTGAAACACCATGGATGGAAAGCTTCTGCCATCTCTGTGAGAATATGAACATAGAGGATGAAAATCACTTCCTCTTAGAGTGCCCCATGTACAACCACATTAGATCTCAGTTTCATAATGTTTGTTGCAATATTGACCTTCCTAGCCTTTTACAATGTCAAAATTATAGTGAGCTCGGGAGGCTTCTCTCCAAGTTTTTTGAGCATAGGAATAAAATTTTAAATCAAACTAAAATAATTCGTTTCTTTAGGTCCAATAGACCAAAGTTTGGTCTTAGTGAGCGTTAACCACCACCACCACCATCATTATAATATCTTATTTAATATAAAAAAATATGTGTAATGTTTAACCAAGACGTAATACAAGTGGAATCTAGAAAAGCATAATACAAGTGGGATTTTTTAAACGACATGAAAGACTTTGCATCATTAAAAGATAGAACAATTATAAGTTGAATTATTAATATAATAATTTATCTATTAAAATAAATAAAATATCATATATGTGCATGATAATAAAACATATTTCATATATTTAAGTGTAATTTATATATAGAAATAATTATTTTTAATTATATATTTATAAATTAAATTTAAAACAATTTTAAAAATATAAATAATATAAATATAAATAATAATAACATATTTGTTTATTTTAAGATAATAGATATTATAAATTTTTTTAAGAAAAATCCTTTACAATAAAAGCTAATTTATTTTAATTATATTTTTTATTGAACCTTTAATAGCAACATCTCGTTTAATTCCAATTCTTACCGGAGATATATAATATTATTATTCCATTTCCCACCGGAGATATATAATATTATTATTATAACAAAGTATTTGTTCCGAGACACTCGTTTGACCAAGCGTAATACAAGTTGGATTTTTTAAAAGACAGGAAAGACTTTGGATAATTAAAAGAGTAATGATTATAAAAGACAAGTTGGATGATTATTAATATAATGATTTGTCTATTAAGACAAGAAAGAGTTTGCATCGTTAAATCATTAAAAAAACTTATATGCCTACGATGGAGGGGCACGCTTGATATCCAAGGTGGGTGGGCAGTGGTGTGAGGTTACATGTTTTACTAAATTTCCGAAATAAATTCTGTGGGATCGATGAGGATCATTGGCCGTGGCCTATTAGAATGAATATTGAAGGAGTTATTAAACGTGGGATATTCTTAAGTGGGTGGCGGCCTCTAACCTCGTGTCAACCATCAAATACGAATCACGACGAACCAAACCAAAAATATTGCCGGTTCACTCCCTTCGATAAAAACAAAAACTATAACACACTGTTTGCTCTGAAACACTCGTTTGACTTGACCAAGTCTCTGAAACACTCGTTTGACTTGACCAAGTTGGGTGTTTTAAAAGGAGTTGTTTATAATGCGATTTTTTGGAGATTCCGGTGACGGAATCAGGTTGAAGAAATTGAGGTTATATTTTGATTTATTGTAGTTAAAATGGTTTTTTAACTACATATTTGGATTCAGCACCCTGAAAAACCCCTGGGACACTTTGATTGTGCATAAACTAGCTATCAAACTTGTGATTCCAATAAATTGCTGCCGGATTTTCATCGTAAAAACCCACCGGAAAAGCTTTCGAAAAGTCGCATTATAGACAATTGCCTTTTAAAAAACCAAGGTACTACGAATAGACACAGTGGTTAAAATTGATAATTATTAGTATATGCGTTGATAGGATAATTATTATTAATTATTATTTATGAATGAAGGTTTTTTTTTAAGAATAATGGAGGTCAATTTTTAAAGGAATTGTTTTTAATGTGGTTTTTTAGAAGTTTTTCTCGTGAATTTTCCTAGTTTAGTTTTTTTCAAATCTAGTAGGAATTTATTGAAATTATAAGTTTGATGGGTAACACCTATACAATCGAAGTGTCTTAGGGGTTTTTAGGTGTGCTAAATCTATATATAGTCAGAAAACCACTTTAAAAGTTTGATGGGTAACACCTATACAATCGAAGTGTATTAGGGGTTTTTAGGTGTGCTAAATCCATATATAATCAGAAAACCACTTTAAATAATATAAATAAAAATTTCACCTCAAAATTTTCTGGGATTTTTGAACCAGAAAATCTAAAAAATCGCACTAAAAACAACTCCATTTTCGAAAATACTAAATAGTAATAGTAAAATTGTTATTATTTATTATTATATTGTTAAAGTAGATTATATTGGTTTTGATTATGGTTAATTAGTTTTAATTTTAATTAAAATTAAATTTCTGGTCAGTTTTTAAAAAATAATAAATATATTATCAAAAATTTATATAAAAAATAAATATTTAAAATAAAAAATTAATTTTAACTTTTTAAACAAATTTAATTTTTAATTAGTTATTGAACATTTTTAATATTTTAAACTATATTATATTAAAAAATTTTAAAAAATAAAATACTAATTACATCCAACAAAAATTTAACAATTTTAATGCTGGTAAAAGCACTCTCATTTATTTATACAAACCAAATTTCCAGCGTAAAAATCTCACCACTTCAATCTTATATTAATAAAAAGAGTTAAATGACTCGTAAACAAGATCTTAATCGTGACGTTAACATCATAAATGTACATTTCTTGACCTGCCACAAGCTTTCCACTAATTTTTTATTCCTTAGAACACGTCCCACTAGAGTTGCACTGTTGGGTTCAGTCATAAACTAATGGGGCCAAACATGCGTTCCACTATGCTCATTTTAGAAGGGGCTTAAGCTGGATTAATTTGTTTCCAGTTTTTTCGGAACACGTGTCTCACTGCACAGTTGCACTCTTCTCCGTAAGGTATATTGTTTTTGTTTGTTTTTAATTTTGTTTAATTATTATTATTTAGTTATCTATTTACTCAATTATTATAGTTTGCTGATTTATTGATAAAATAATACTTTTAATAAAGTATCAATTTTATTATGCTTAGAAATAACTGTATACGAAAAAGTTCATTTTTTTCTTTCTCATTATTTTCATTATCAACAGATTGTGCAAAAATACTTGTGGATGCTTCAGAATCTCTACCTTTAATACCTGTCGTTGTAATTGTTGTTTCATCCCTTGAATATGATCTCAAGTCTTTCTGAATAGCAGTAGTGTTCTTCTTCTCCTCTCCTTTCCATTGAACTTCTTAGGTTTTAGTTTTAGATGCAAAAACTAGCAGTGTACCTCATTGTGTCCTTCTTTCTTGCAATGAGTGCATGAAGGTTTATCCTTCTTTCTAGTGTTTAATTTCTTCTCCTTCCATTTCAGTTTCTTCTTTTCCTTGCTCTTGCTTATAGAATATTTAGATGATCCTCCAACCTCTGGGTTTACATTCTTACCTCTAGCTTCTAGATGTGTAGCTTGAACTGATACATCATCTAAGCTAGTGGGATTAAACATGAGAATAGTATGCTTTAAATAGCTATGAAGACTACCTATATATTTCAATAAAGTCTCAGATGAATCTAATGATATAGCGAGAGTTAAAGCTCTCTTTCTGAATTCTTGAGTATAATTTTGTACACTTTGACCCTTCAATTGACAAAGAGTTTGCCAACTCATCATTGCATGTTGCATGTAAGCTAAAGGATAGAATTGCTTTTTGATAGCAAAAACAAATTCATTCCAAGTAGAAATGATTTTACCATTTTTTTGTAGATCAGCTTGTGTCTTGCTTTCCCACCATACTAGTGCAGTTCCTCCAAGTCGAAGGCTAGCCAGCTGAATCTTCTTCCTTTCTGAATAAACATTTTGTACCCTGCAATATACATCAATTTGTCTTATCCAATTATCTAGCTTTTCTGCATTGAGTTCTCCATCATAAATTGGCAAATCAAACTTCACATCTAAATTGATTAAGGAAGTTTTCTTCTTCGTTTTAGAAGAGCTAGAAGATGATGAAGGTGATGATGGACGAGGCATTTCCCCTTTCCCTTTGCCTTCTGGAGGGGCAACTAGAAAAGGTTCTTCTACTCCTTTGTCTGGTTTGGGGGTTGTAGTGCTTCCACCTCGACCCTTCTTGAACTCCAGATACATCTCTTCCACCATAGTTCGGATTGTCATAAAACTTTCTATAAATTGAGATTTTGATCCCAATGGAGCTTCTTCTACCATTCTCCTCTAAGAAAAGACTCTTCCAATCTCTGGATTAGCCCCAACAAGTTCTCCTTCTCCTAGTCTGAGCTTTAATCTAGTTAGCATTCAAAATCCAGCACAAGCTTGTCTAACCTTAACAAAACCAAATGCTCTGATACCACTTGATCCGAAATGGATATTAAATCAAGAAGAAAAGGTATTACAGGCTCATGTGCAGGAATGCCTATATTATTTAGTGCAATGGATCGAAAATATTGCGAATAATACAACCATTTAACAGTCAAAAAACATAACAGACACACACAACAACACACGAATAATCGAGGAGTTCACCAAACTTCCAGGCTACGTCTCTTGGTCTAGCTTTCAGTGTCAACCTCTATATTATGTCTTCAAGAACAGAGTTTATAGGTGTGAGCTCAATCAGAGCCATAACACAACAAATCGTGATATTACACAGGGATTTCACTCGAAAACCTCGCGTCTAAAGAGTCCACAGACTCTCCCTCTCAGTGCCTCTGATCAATTGTTCGTAGTTGTACGTTTTCTCTGACTTTCTATCTCAATCTATCTTCTCTCTGACTCTGTGTTTCTGTTCTATCATGGTATGGATTTATAAGCCTATCGGCGCTGTCGGTTTGCATTCCTTTTCGGGCTCTCTGGCTTCCGGTAGTTTCCCTTATTCCCCAGGCTCTCTGGCTTCCGTTGAGAGTCCATGCACTCATTGTTGAAACGCTCGGGGGCACAAGGCTACTAACAGGACGAAATACTGGCGGGCAAGGATGGAACCGGTTGTTTGGCCTTCCCCCGGCAAAATCCTTAAAACAATGCATTTTTGGTCTCCAAAGGAAAATACACATAAAACATATAAAATCCAACAAAAACACTTTCTATCACACTTCAAATAATATCCAATCGCGTCCATAATCCTTATCAGGTCCGGCCTTTATCGCAGTCACAAGTCACATAGTGTCGTTCCTTTGTATCGTTACGATACGCTGCTGCGATGCGATATTGTAATGCGATATCGTTATCGACAATCGCATATCGCAAGTCCTCGAGCCCTTGGTAAGTCCTCCCTTCGGCGATATTGCAATTCAATCTCCGTCGTTGATCTGCGATCTCTAATCCGACGGATGAAAGTCATTTCGGATGGCCAACTTGCACGGAGATTACTCGCCTGAAGAAATTAGTTTTCTCTCTCCTGCAACGTGCTACGTGTTGGCCAGTGTATGGAATCAGGTGGAGCCTCTCCAATACTTCTTACTGCCTAAATCCCGCCCAAAATACCGCTTACCACGGAACTCAAATCCTTCGCTATTTTATCTCATAACTCTTTCGAGTCCGCCTGTGTTAAGTCCTCCCTTTGGTTCCATGTGATGTGATATTGGTAGTTGATTTGGATCGTTGATCTGCACGCTCGATCAACGGTTCATGTTGTTTCACTTGTATCGTTATCGCATTTCTCTTAAGGCTAAGGCTCGTTAACACTGCTTGTTCCTCCCGATGCGATATGATCTCATCCGTTGATCCCGTGGATCCAATGGCTCTGGTGCTTTCCTGCTACGCTTCTGCTTTCCTTTGGATTTTCGAGTTTTTCCACCATTCTTTCACTTGCACTATTAATTAATGAAGACATTAGACTTAGAGGTTTTGTATACAAGATCCATTTTGGATCAGCATGCAACATAGGTTTTGTTGTGTTTTTCATTATTTGACCATCTTGTTCCAAAGGTTTAGTTAAATTCTATTAGATGATGAGATGATATTTTGCATCATTATTTTATCAACATAAATGCATTGTAAGAGGATATACACAACGAAATTGTATTGTGGGAATGCGTTCAAGGTAAAGTAGCTCGCTCCATCAACTACTTTATTTGGTAATGCTTCCTTCCTCGCCTCTTAATATTGTAGCAATAGATGTTAATAGCATCTTTAACTAAATTGCGACTTGGATGCCTTTGACCTGGATGCCTCTGAAGTAAATCGGGTTGGATGTATTTGAAGGAATGTCACTACACTATACCTCTTTGACACCATCTCATCTCTAACAAATTGTCTTGATAATGAAAATCCTTATTCAACAAAGATAGGCAAATTCACATGTTAAATACATTCACATCTAAGTTCCAAATTACAGAAGCATAATTTTCCATGTCCACATGGATGTGTTCGATATTATTTTGGGGAATGTATTAGCATAGTCCATAGTGAAGCAAAATTTTGAGTTTGTCCATGGAATTTGTTTTTGCTAAAGTATAACCACATGTAAACAATTTTTCATAGAAAAGGTTGTTTCTCTAATTTCAAGTTCATTAAAAACAAGGTTGTTTCTCTCATTTCGAATTCATTGAACCATTGTTTCCATATTGTGAATATTGCATGGACAAGTTTATTGGACACATTTATTTTGGAAATGTATTAGCTTTGGCATGGACTTGTTGCTTAGCAGCACATGTTGTTTACTTAAATAACTGAGTTGAATCATTAAAAGGCGTACTTTACAATAACTTCGAAGGGATTTTTGTGACATCAAATTCAAAAAAAGAACACTGGTAATAAAATCTCTTACTCTCGAAGAGTGATTTTGCAAGAGTGGTTTTCCCAATCCCACCAAACCACAAAATCCTTACCACACTCGCCTACCTTCCTATTTTCATGCTACCACAATACCATTCTTTCCTCAAAATATTTTACTTTTCCACCCAATCTAGTTAAATATTTGAAGACATAGAAGGGTATTTTTGGATTCATTTTTAGCACTCATTCCATAACATCAACTATCAACAACCCCTCGTCAGTGTATAATGTCCACAATAAAATTACAGTAAGAAAAGAGTATATATAGTATGATATACTTTTGAATATAATAAGTGAAGAAAATGAAGATGAATGAATAGAGATACTTACAGGTTTCATCGGCCATTATACGCCTCCAGCTCAAAGTTGCCTATATTTGCAACAACAAAAAGAGCCTTCCCAATTTTCAAATTGTGTAGTCGTATTGACACATTTCAGAGTCAAATGTCTTCTTTTCTAGAAAACACAGGTCAGAGAATAAAATCCACTGTATCCCTCCATCCACTAAAGGATGGACATCATAAAATATGAGAATAATGGTTGATTTCGACTCTTGCATCATCTTCAACATGAACAACAACACATCCAAACACCAATGCTACTTGAAATAATTATTAAAGAAACCAATGCTACTTGAAATAATTATTAAAGAAAATAGTTATGTGGGCAATGGCGACTCTAATAGCGCTTTCTATCAGATAAATTAAATAATATCCCTTTTGCAATTCTTGTAGTCCAAGAAGAATTTCCATCGACAATGTGCCTTCAGGGGATGGTAAATATTGTTAGCAAAGGTTTTCTCAACATTAGGGACTCGGTGATTGATGAACACATCATACTCATAGAAATTGTTGCCATTCACCATGGAGATGGAGCCGAAAGTGAACGAAGATGCTATGGGATACAAAATAATAAAGAATTTATATGAGATATTGAGAATGTGCAATGAATCAACTCAAGGTTCAAGGTTTTCGTTTGTTAAGCTCAAAAACTACAAAGTGACTCCTAGTTTCTTCCAAGTTAACAATTGACCTTTTGCACGTTCCCTTTCTTGATCTCCATTTTTCAATATTGGCCTATCAAAATAAAAGAAATTGCAATGCAATGATTTTATTACAGTTGCTTATTTATTGAAAGAAATAAGATGTTATTGTTGCAGTACTTGATAAAATGAATTAAAATTGGTAATATTTCATAAAGTAACGATGTCTCAAAGCATTTTGGAATTTATTATTTTAACTATGAGAAATCGATAAATTAGATATTTGAATTTGGGTTAAGGGAGTGTCTGAATTTTTCTTATCAATTAAGCTATTATATACATATTTTAGTGGTTAACTATTTAATATATTTTTTGTTAACAAACTCTACATTATA
>APFE030623188.1:1658-13753 GCA_000404065.3 Pinus taeda
AGAGACAAAGTTACTAATGGCCATAACTAAACCATTCCAACTTTCTGGAAATGAGCACAGAAATAACAGAGCCCTAACTTCATCATCAAAAGTTACCCCTACAAAACTTAACTGACCGGTAACTGTATTAAACTCATTTAAATGATCAACAATAGATCCACCTTCTGACATCTTCATTTTAAATAAATGGTTCATAAGAAATCCCTTATTTCAGGCTGAGGGTTTTTCATATAGTTTGGCCAATGTCTACATTAAACCCTCTGTTGTCATTTCCTTTGAAATATTAAACATTACCGACATCGCTAGGCACAACCGTATTGTTCCAAGTGCTTTTCTATCTAGAATATCCCATTCTGTGTCTATCATACTCGTTGGCTTCTTTTTCTTTCCGCTCAATGGTTGGTACATATCTCTCTGGTATAAATAATCTTCCATTTGCATCTTCCACAGCTGGTAGTTTTGGCCATTAAATTTTTCGACCCTAAACCTACCATCCTCTGCCATTGTTCCCACTCGAACTAGGAACCCTTCTCTCCTACGAGTTTATTAGCCAAATAGACCTTGGGCTCTAATACCAGTTGTTAGAAAATTATATATTACAGAGCAATGGAACACATAAAATATTGCAGAAATATAAACACAGAAAACGCATAAAACAAGAGAGACACAGATATACGTGGTTCACCCAGTTTAGGCTACATCCACGAAGAAACAACCAGTCCTTCTTTTCATATTATCTAACAAACTAAACAAATACAACCTACAACAGATCCCCTGTAATTCCCTCTTCGCTCTCAATCTCCTCTCTCTTTCTCATTCAGAATACAGATCTACATAGATGCAATACAATTCCCTCATATATAGTGAGGGGTTGCCTTCTAGGGCAAAAAACCCTAAATTAAACATAACTTCTACTGTCAAATCTCTGCCTAATAAACAGCTCAGATTGACCACGAAATTACAACATTTTACAAGGAAATTTTACATCTATTCTCAGCTTTGGGGTGCTGCCCTTGATACCCCCGCCAGGGGGGGCTCCCAAAGGTCGCAGCTGCCCCCCTTGGACCGCCCCTACAGCAAATATTTTATGGGCGGCAATGCGAATTGGACTCCAATGTGGCAATGCCTTTGAATACATAATATAATCAGGCTCCACACCCAACATGTTGTGTGTGAACGTGTTTTCTGGATTCTTTATGTGTGGTTGAATTGAAAAGAGTCTTGTGACACTTCAGCATTTGGCCAACCTCCGACCCGTATTCCTTGTGTTGGTTTCATATTTTGGTCGATGAAGTTCCAATGGAAAACACGATCCATCTGTGATGAGAGTTTTGGGTCAAACAATGAACTTGTTTCTATTTAGGAAACCTTATGCCCATACTTGGTTCTTTGTGTTTCAATGTTCTCACGCTTATCTAATTAGTATAAGAGGAGAAGGGGAAAAATATAAACAAACAAACCTAAATCAAAGGTCTCTATATGATTCTTTGAAGAAACAACCTCTCCTACTCTCAATAAGGCGGGATCCCTTTTCCGCTCATAAAATTAATAAGTGCCAATTCATAGTCCTATAAAAATAAATAAATAAAGGTGAAAGAAGAGAAAGGATTATTGCATAGAGAGGTGAAGCAAGAAACTCTGTCAAGGTACTGACTAGGCTCGCTGGCAGCGAAGAAATGTTTGTGTTCCTGTAGTGACTCCATCGGGGTACTATTTAGGCCCATTGGAAGTGGAGCAACACTAGAGATGAAAAATCATACATTGAAAATCTAAATTTCACGAACTTCACTACCCTTCCCAATTGGAAACATTGTGATATTATTGAATCCTATGTTTTGTTCAACCGAGAAGGCATAAAAGGGACCATGTCTATTCATGGGGTAAGTGGGTAGACCAAAGTAATATACATTATAAGTCAATACTCCTTGAAGAACCAAGACCCTGCATAAGAGAGTTAACTAAAGCAGAGAAGATGGAATTCTAGCAGTGTGTCGCCAAGTGTTGTCGCTACTACAACACCCTCCAAAATTTTGGCCTACACTCAATTTTAGAGCCTTCCTTGGTCTTGTACATTGTTGTCACAAACATTGAAACTCATTCCATGTGTTTTCCTGATGTGTTTCGGTCACATTTGCAAGATATGAAAAATGTAATATTTTCACATGTTAACTGTCATAC
The DNA here is from genome assembly GCA_000404065.3 of Pinus taeda. NCBI lineage: Eukaryota > Viridiplantae > Streptophyta > Pinopsida > Pinales > Pinaceae > Pinus > Pinus taeda. The sequence continues at coordinate 3,837 of APFE030623188.1, forward strand.
AATGTGTATAAGCCTGTTTTGGTGGTTTCAAGGGGCTAACTTTGTGAAAATGATTTAATCTAACCATGTAAACATTTATCGCACTCATTTCCAAAGTTTTCAGCATTGTTGCGTGAGTACCGTCACGGTCGTCGAAAATTGTATCTTAAGTGTCGCACTTGTAATAAGTTGTCACATTGAGAGAAATTAATTTCTCATGTGTCCTAGATGGTCTATGTTTTTGTGTCATTAAGTATTCTAAGTGTGTGATCAAAGTTGAAGGCATATCACTATTCACATTAGTGTCACCGATCTCGCACTTAGCTAACTTTTGAAAAGCTTCCCGACCAAGAAACTTAGCTTCACCCAGCCTCCATGAACTACACATTGCATAGTCTCAGTACTCTAGTTGTGACCTTTCCTCTTGACATTGCACAATGCACAGACCCCGCCTCCTAGGACTGCTACACTCCACAGTTCCAGTGCTCAAGTCTCGACCTTGGCTCCCGAAATTGTGCAATCCATCTTCCCAGCCTGGCCTCAACTGTGCATTGCAAAATATCTAGCCTCAAGCTCATCCCCTGAGCCCCTGAGCTACACAATTGTGCAATGGCCTAGCCTCCTATGCCTCCTAGAACTACGTAATGTGTTAATCTAGTGCCCATCCTCTCAGCCTATCACACTGACCTCCATAATTGCATAGTTTTCTTCCTCAGCTCAGCCTGGACTATACATTGTGTAGTATCAAGGCTCAATGTTCACCCTTGACTTCTTGAACTGCACGATTGGGTAGTCACTGAGCCCCTCTCCCATCTTTTCACCTAGTTTCAGCTCGGTCAATGGATCAATATGCACTATCATAAACTAGGGGGTTTTTCGAATTAATGTTGTAGTATACCTAGGGAGGACAGTATGGGGTACAGAGGGAGGTACCCAAGGGAATAATGTAATAATGGGATGGACCATAGTAATAAATAAAGTGGTTAACCCATATCATGTAAGGGACCACAAGTAGTTAGCAATAATGTAATAAGACCATTGTATTAAATATATGGTATTGAGGGAACCATGGTAATGACCCATGGTATTGTATGTATGAGGCCTATATAGAGGCTAGAGACTCCCCATTGAGATATGTGAAGGAATATTGTATGGACAAGCATATGGCTTGTGGAGTGTTCTCCTTCCTTAAGGAGTGAATGTATGGTGTTGCCCTACCTCAAGGATTTGATAAATAAAGAAGCATTTCTATTTATATTCAGATCTCGTTATTTTTCGTGATTATTTATAGTTATTGGGTATATTGGTAGCATTTCATATATTTGCAGGTCAGATCCATAACAAGTGGTATCAGAGCACTTTCTTGGGCAAAGCGAAATTTATTTATTTATTTTTGCAGACATTTTTCTTGGCGACGAATTTGCAGATTAGATCTGTACATTTTGGTGCAAAATTTTTAGAAAATAATTGTAGATCTAGGTTGTTTGTGAAAACATATCCAATTTCAAACAAAAAAAATCGGCTGAATCGGAGTCTGGATGAGGGAGATATCGCTGATTTAAAAATCAGCTATGTTGCAAACATTTTTCGGGGTGGCAAGTTTATAGATCAGATATGTACGTTATGATACAAAATTTTCAGAATCTAATTGCAGATCTGGGTTGTTTGTGAAAAAATACCCAATTTGAAAAACAAAATTGGCCGAATCGGAGTTTGGATGAGGGAGATATCGTTGATTTAAAAATCAACTATGTTGTAGACATTTTTCAAGGCAATGAGTTTGCAGATCAGATTTGTATGTTCTGGGGCAACACTTGCATAATCTAATTACAGATCTGGGTTCTTTGCGAAAAAATACACAATGTCAAAAAAAATTGGTCAAATCGGAGTCTGGATGAGGGAGATATCGCTAATTTAATTTTTAGTTTTTAATTATTATTATTATTATTATTATTATTTATTTATTTACTTAATTAATTATTTAATTATTTATTTATTTATTTATTTTCTGAAATTTTTGTGATGGCGGGACAGTTGCTGTGCAAATCGGAAATTCTAACACCTTGATTGGGATTTCTATCACATGGGTAGATGCAGAATGGTCATTCCATTTCCGAAAATAGTTCATAATAAGGATTCTGAGCAATATTGACCGAACTGTGGCTATTTTAAATTTTTGCCAACAATATGTTTTCAGGAAAAAATGATGGGCCGAGTGTTGAAAAATTTATACAAGAGAAGAAGAGTGACTTTCCAGGGTATTGGAAGGACAAAATAAGGTATTATTTGGAAGATGAGGCTGCTATATGGTGGAAATCACTTGACAGTGAGTTTATGAAGTTATGTAGTGTTGATGAAATTGAAAAACTATTGTTGTACAAATGGTCTCATACTGGAAAGAAGACAACCAAAAAACCTAGAAAAGATCTTATTTTTACAGGAAAAGATAATGGTCCTACTATTGAAGAATTCATAAAAGATCTTAAGAAACACCATCCGAAATCTTGGACAAGCTTCCTATGGCTTACTTTGAAAGAATGGGCTGTCATATGGTGGCACTCACTTGGCACCCAGGTGTTCAAATTTTTAGATGAAGAATTTGAAAAAGTCATTTTAGACAAATGGTCTCATACTAGAAAATAGGGGAATGAGACATGTAAGGGGTTATTTTCTACTGGTATCTCCTTATTACAGGTTCATGGATATATTCAGAAGGAAAAGATCATTGTGTCTATAAATCTTAGTTGCAAGCAAAATTTTATAAATGTTAATTTGGCAAAAAGATTGCGAATTCCAGCTAAACAAATGGAGCACACATACGTTAATAATGAGCAGGTGCAAGTTTATAAACATTTGAAGATTTATATGGACAAGTATGTATTGCATTCTGATTTTTATGCTTCAGCTATGGCTAATGTGGATGTTGTTTTGGGATACCCTTGGATGGAATCTATGGGTACTATCAATATCAATCTATAGAAGAAATTCTTGAAGCTCTGGTATAAAAACAAGAAAATTACATTACAGGATATTTCCATCAATAAACAGGTAGAGTCCATGAAGGCTGAAGCTGGAGATGTTCCAAGGATTGACACATCAGATGATGAGCCCTTGAGGGTTGACAAACAAACATAAACATCAAACCAGGTATGAGAAAATCAGGTAGAGTCCAAGGTGGCTGAAGCAGAAAATGTTATAGGTACAAATACATCAGATGAGGAATCCGTGGTTGAAGTAATATTGGAAGATAAGAAACAACAACAGATGCCACAAAATGTACCAGATTCCAATTAGGCTCCATTAGGTGGTGAATTAAAGAAAGATACAATGTTGGTTAAAACTTCAACATATCACCACTCACATCACCCCGTAAGAAAACAATCCACAAGATGGCAACAAATAAGCAACAAGGACAACAACCCCTGCATGACAGATAGTGAGGGGTGATGATCCACCCACAACAAATCAACACAGAAGAGCCACCAAGGTCAACTTCCATCTCAAGTGAGCGAGGCATCAGCTAGATCGAGGGTTCACCTTTCTCTTGGATGGATAGATGCACGTGCATGGTACCAGTGGACTACTCTTTTGAGTATATCTTATTATTTGTGTTCTTCTTATGTTTCAGGGACGAAACATGTTTAAGGGGGGTGGAATGTAGTATACCTAGGGGAAATAGTATGGGGTACAGAGGGAGGTACCCAAAGGAATAATGTAATAATGGGATGGGCCATAGTAATAAATAAAGTGGTTAACCCGTATCATGTAAGGGACCACAAGTAATTAGAAATAATGTAATAAGCCCATTGTATTATATAGATGGTATTGAGGGAACCATGGTAATGACCCATGGTATTGTATGTATGAGGCCTATATAGAGGCTAGAGACTCCCCATTGAGAGATGTGAAGGAATATTGTATGGACAAGCATATGGATTGTGGAGTGTTCTCCTTCCTTAGGGAGTGAATGTATGGTGTTGCCCTACCTCAAGGGTTTGATAAATAAAGAAGCATTTCTATATATATTCAGATCTCATTTTTTTTGGTGATTATTTATAGTTATTGGGTATATTGGTATCATTTCATATATTTGTAGGTCGAACTGATGTCATCTTGTCACAAGTGAATTGCAGATGTAGGTATCTTATCATACCATGGAAAGATGATGGAGAAAGAGGTGAAGAAGGGAGACATGCTAAAGACATCTTTATAGATGAATAATCAAGCTGATCAACACACAAAAGGGAAACAAGCAAGCCCCTTATAAGCCTGTAATAATACGCAACTTGAAAGGATCACACAAGCATAAAAGACATCACAAGCTAATATGCAAAACAGTTCACAATTTAACAGTCATGGAATTATACAACAACACACATTCAACAAGATTCATACCAATGCAAACAAAATAGTTCATAAGCATAAGCGTAAGTGAAATAACATACATCACAAATACAATAATAATATTCCTACTATATTTACAACATATGCATGAAAACATGTCGGCTCAGAGCTTTTATTAAGTGAAGGTTCCATTCATACATACACCATAGATGAACCACTAGTTTCAATAATGGAACGTGAAGCCAACATCTCCTACTCCTCCAAAGAAAGATACTCGCTCTATGCTACGGAGAAGCCAAGGCTCTCACAAAAATCCCAAGCTCCTAATTCTAACCTTAATTCTAGCCAAAATCTTGGCTCCCCAAAATCCATTTACATGAGTTATGAGGTTATATTTATAAAAATAGGGTGTGACTCTTCAACTCCCCTTTGTGACTCTTAGACTTCCCTCCTAACTCTTCAACTTCTTTACAAAATAACTTTTCAATTACATCATGACTCTTCAAATTCCACAATTGACACTTGGAATTTCACCTACAATTTAATTACAAATAATATTACAATTACTCATACCCATATGAGACAATATTAGGTAGAGCCCACTAGACAACCTTATAAGAAAAAACACTATCATGTTTGAATTTGGGGAAATCTAGCTCAACAACTTCCACTCGATGTCTTTCGATCACGTATCAGTGCCAAGATTGGTATTGTGCGATGGAACCCTAAATTGTGCAATGGTGTCTTGTTGGAAGCAGAATATTGCCTCCATGGAATCCAGGTACAATGATTTGGAACCCGTTTGAGCTTGCTTTTAGAGTAGGAGAAAAATTGTGTTCACTTGGACATTACCATTGATGTACTTCTGCACGAATTGTGTGTTCAACTTCAAATCTTCCTTAGTGGCAATCTGCCTATGATGCTCCAAGTATTCTTTGATCTCTTGCCTCACCTAGTTCTTGGGTTTTGCTTCAATGAGTGAACCATGTGATGGGATCCTTTGTGAGTTCACAAAGAAATCCATACTATTTTATAACCGTGCTACAAGTTCTAAATGTTACCAATGAATGAAGCGAGATGTTTGTTGTTCTGGATGAGCATCCAAACTCTCAATTTCTACAACTCTGCCCATTTCTTTGTTTTCTTTCCCAGGTCAAGCGATGCCCCTTTGTATTGCATTAACAATTCATGGAGGGCAACAATGGCAGCTTGCACTTTCCTGAGAGTTTAGAAAAAGTCTTTACACTTTTGTTGCAAGCCATACAAGTGGACAACAACCCATGGTAACAATATCCTCATAAAGATTCCTCATGGTATCTCCAAATGTCTATACTTCACCTAGTATCATTGCCTCTATTTCCTCTAGATAGGCCTATGTGTAAGCTACATTTTGAGATGCTATGCAGAGATGTTCAACCTCTTGCTTGGGAGCCTGCAAGTTCTTTGCCAATTTCTTGTCATCGACCATCAAATACTCAGTGTTTGCCTTTTCTACACCTGTAAAGGCCAAGTTGGTTGCAGAAATTGCATTGTGATTCTTCCTAGTGTCCACCATGATCACCCTTTCTCTAATAAATGCACGCGATGCGAGGTCATCCGAAAAATAATTCCTACGCTCTTGTACAATATTCTTCTGGAGTTCATCGTATAACATATTGTACATGTCCACAACTAGATCATCATTAAGAGGAACAACTTCCTCTTCCATGCTTGGAGCTAACTTTCCTGCCGGAGGGATTGGAGACTAAATGATGACCTACTATGTGCTAGGCATCATGTCGACATCTTGATTCTACTACTTTGGTTCCTCCTCCATGTCTATGATATCAATAAATTCTTCAATCTTTTGAGCAAGCTCCTGGTCCTGCATCCTTCTACTCTCCTCCTTTGGTTTTCGATTCTATTCTTTCTCTTCAGCTTGTTTCTGTGTTGTTTCTTTTGCTATTACGCTTCACCTTTCTTCTTCCTCCTGCTTCATCTTTTCTTGTTGTTCTTGATTATGATTTTCTTCCTCCAATCTCTTCTGCTCTTCCCTCTTCCCTCATTCTTCTCCCTGCATCCTCTACTTCCTCCTTGCCTTTATTGCTAAAGTCACTTTCATAATAGCTAGATCCGCTTTCATCTTGCTGCTTCATTCTCCCCCTAGATTGTATGCAACCTTCCTCTTTCCCTTGTCATGCGTGGGGTTTCTCCCTTAGACTGGTACTGCTTCCAGAGTAGCTTCATTTTTGGAGTCACCCATGAATTTATTGCAAAATTGACTAGATCATGGGACTTGAAGGGATTATAACAACTCTTCCATGGATCCTCCTTTGGCTAGTGAAATGTCCCGCTTAGCCACTGAAATGGATTCTCTTATAGTAGTCTTTGAAAATACCAAGGGAATCATACGAATTAAAGTCTCGAGTACCGAATGCAAACTTATCTATCGCCTTTCATTCAAAATCTGTGACTTACAATTTCTTGATCTCGTACAATCCAATTTGTATAGGAAGAGTTGGCCAAGGTGCTTTCTTATTCCTGTGAAAGCTACTAAAAACCCTGTGGAGAGATGATATGAAAATTCTTGCATGACAAGCTTACCAGTGGCATACCTTGGTAAAATATGTGGTGACTTCTGTCCACCGAACACTCTAAGGAAGGTGTCATCCAATGAGGCAAACCAATCTGCGATCTTCGGTACTGCTTCCATTGCCCCACGTGACATGCAAGGTGCTTCTTCCTCAAAGATCATCTTATATAGCTGAATGATGAAGTGGTCAGTTATCTTCTCCATAACTACTCTCTGTATGCAATTTGAGAAAATATTACTATATATGTCCACGACAGTGTCCCGTGGTGTCCAAGTCCAAATGCTAGGGAATTAATTGTGTGCACATATTACATCCGGTAAATATGAAGACATGTAGAATCTTGTTTTCCCACCCTTGGGAGGATTTCAGGCATTCACTACATGCATACTTAAATGTTGAGCCAAAAAGTATGACCAGTTGAATGACCTCCCCTCATTCACCACCTGGTTCAAAATATTTCCCACCCTTTAGGAAATCTCTCCATGCTCTACTGACCGTAAATTCCATAAGCTAGGATAACCAAGAGCTAATAGGGCCTCATGAGATACTTTGTCTTGTATGTGTTGGTGGGTGTGTCAAAAATTTGATGGCTCTTTCACCCATCCCTTAACAATGTCCCTCATGCTCACATAGTTGTTGGTGACATAGAAGTATGAATACATGAGTGTTTTTGGCTTAGGAAAATGGTACATAAGATGGTAATCTAGTGCCAGAAAAGTAGCAAGATTCTATCCGCTGGCATTGTTCAGATTCATAGTCTTCACATCAATATGTGAAACAATCTACCTGATAACATCTACACATGGGAAGGTTGGATATTTGCATGCAACCTTGTGTAGTCTAGATCACTAAACATTAACATTTACCTACCAGTCCTCTAGATCTGCTTTGAACCTCTTTGCTGAAAAAACTTCATTCACTTTCTGCCTTGTAAGATATGATTCCTTTTTTACAAATAGTTGAGTGTCTGAATACACTAACAAGTTTATTGGCGTACTCTCAACTGCTTCCCTAGTAATTTGTTGCCTTAAAGAAGGGGAAGAAGGAGAAGGAGAAGCTAATACAGTTTCTTCAATATGCTGTAGTGAAAATGGTGATTCTCCTGTGAGAACATTCCAAAAGGCCCTTTAGAATTCCGAACTTATGAGGACTCTTCTTCCTCATTAGTTGTTGTCTTTCTTCTTTTCATGACCTTGAAAGTTTTTTGTTGTAAATCTGATCCTATTGGTGACTAAATTTTCCTTGGTCATTTTAGTTATTTCTCTATCGTCTTTGGAGTCTCTAACAATATTTTAATGGATATTTCTTCCCTGAGTTCCTGTAAAATATTTTCCTCCCATTCTTCTTTATTGGAAAATTTCGTAATCTCTAGTTTAGCCACATGAACATAAGGTGTTGATTTCTATGCAACTCTAACTATTGATATAATCCACAGTGGGTCATAAGACCAAATCAAACTCAACTTGAACTTCATATGTTTCAATAAATTATCTACCTCTCTCCCTGCAGCTCTTGTGTTGGTTATGAATGCTTTCAATTTAAATTGATCTTTTTGTTTTCTAGAAACAAAATGAACATCTTCTACATTCATCATTTGTCTAATATATTCAAGAGAAAAAATTCTCATTGGGAGGAAGATAGGAAACTTGTATGGTTGTAGCTCACATCCATAAATCCTAATTTCTATAAAATTCTGGTATAAATACCAGTCTCCAACCTTTAACTATTCACTAAGATGTAAAATTATTTTAATTTTAGTAGAAGTCCTAGGAAAAACGTCAACATTTAATAAACAATTTTCTACATACAAGAATTGATTGAAAAAATCACTAAAGGAGAAATCTTCAGAAGTATTTCTGACTAGTGAAGTCTAGTGAATAACTAACTGTGGGATGCCTATAATATCCATCTTCTACAAAGGAAACTTGAATTTTTTTATCGATGATATAGGAACAAGTAGATTAAAATTGATTGATGCTTCAAAGAACCTTCAACACTGAACTTAAAAAACTACTCATGAATAATGTCTTAAAGGATCTGACTGTAATTGAACACATCTAAAGGCGTTTTACCAGAGGAAAATACTGATAACAATCCTAAAATTACCTCCTCGACCCATTGGTCACTAGGGTATCCTAATAGACAAGAAACTAAGGAAATGACCTTCCTAGACATCTCAAGGAACATGGCATTAGAATATGGAGGATTGGTCCTGGGTAATTCAGAATTCTTAGGAATAAAAGATTCAAAAATATGAGCTCTTTTAGAAAATGAAAGTTTTTGGTAAATCTCCATTAATGCATCATTAGAAAACATAAGTAAGGATTCTTGAGAATTCAATTGAAGGGATTGGAAAATTGACTCAGGGGTTACATAAAACAAGGTTTCATTATTTTGAGCAATGGTAGATCTCTGACTTGGTAGATAGTGACCTTCACACCAGGTAGTGAAATATGTAAAATGGTAGGTATGAGGGAAGACAAATTAAGGTAATAGGGATTCCTAGAATGAAAATTCATCACTAGCATCTTGGTATTTTTGAAAGGCCTAATTGTGCAGTTCATAGAGGTCAAACTCGCAATTGGTCTCTATTGTTTTAAATTTAGTGTCAACTAGAGGTAATTCATCTAAATTTATTACAGAAGGAATCATTAGATTGTCAACAAATACTTTGGATTTTCCTTTATGAGAACCCATTAAAGAAAACATAATTATTGGGGATTAGTAGAATAGTTACCTGGAAATAGGATGATCGTAAGCTGGAAAATTGATGTCGTTCACTTGCAAATTCGAGTTGGAAATATTGACTATAAGAATAATGCAACAAACAAGGTAATTTGCAAAAGGGACAGGCCTTAAATCAAATGTTGATAATAGGAAAATTGGCTAATGGTAAATGGCGAGGGGGAATTAAATATTTTGAACGTTGGTAGGAAATTAATGCATAATGGTTATCTGATAAATCTATCAGGGAGATGGTAATGGTTAAATGTAGTGAAGGTTCTAGCAATAGGAGAAATT
>APFE030623193.1:0-10599 GCA_000404065.3 Pinus taeda
ACTGGCTGATGTATCTTTTGACATCTTGATGAAGAGTGGGCCAATAGTAGCCTACCTGTAGAATTTTGAAGGCAGTCCTCTTTGCTGCAAAGTGGCCTCCACAGGGTCCATCATGACAGGTTAGGAGAATGTCAAAGAATTCCTCCTCCCTAGCACAACACCTCAAGATCTGATCGGGGCCAAGTTTGAATAGGTTTCCCCCAATCCAAGTGAATGGGGCACTCTTCCTCACGATTATGCTCTTCTCCTTTGAGGATAGATGCGAAGGGAACTGTGTTGAGACCAAGTAGTTTGCTATATCAACAAACCATGGAGAGAGCACTGAGATAGCAAACAGATGTTCATCTGGCATTTGGTCATCCACTGTTCCTTCTTCACCTACAGGCAAATCCAATCTAGACAAGAAGTCAGCAACAACATTTTCTTTACCCAGTTTGTCAACGATAGTCAAATCAAACTGCTGAAACAAAAGTAACCATCTAATGATACGTGCATTTACATCAGGCTTATTCATTAAATATCTAATTGCAACATGATCAGTATGCATAAATGTTTGATAGCCAGTGATGTAGTGTTGGAACTTGTTCAGGGAATGGACCACGGCCAGGAACTCTTTCTCGGTTACAATATAGTTCATTTCTCCCTTGGACAGGTTTTTGCTGACAAAGTATATGGCATATGGAAGTCAAGACCGCGTTCTTGCATGGTTCGATCAAAGAAGAGGTCTATGTGGAGCAACCTGAAGGATTTGTGATTTATGATTGAAAATATCATGTATGCAAGTTGAAGAAGGTTCTCTATGGGCTGAAGCAAGCACCTCGAGCATGGTATGAGAGGATCAATAGCTACTTGATGAAGCTGGGACTCACTAGGACTAAAGCTGATCATAACCTTTACTTTATGGTTGAAGATGACAAGCCTCTCATACGGGTGTTGTATGTGGATGACCTCTTTCTAATAGGTGCAGACCCTCTCATTCACAAATGTAAGAGGGAGTTGGCTTCTGAATTTGAAATGAAGGACCAAGGACTTGAAGTAAGGTAGAAGCCAAGGGAAATTTTCCTATCTCAAGGAAAATATGTGGTAATGATATTGGAAAGATTTGGTATGATGGATTGAAAGCCTATGACTACCTCGAGGATCTTAACTTTTAGGAGTTATATGGTAGTGATGTCGAACCAGATTTGGGAAATGCCTTTGAGTTTCATAAACTCATTCACATTAATGTTCTTAGTGAACCTCCGTCTGAAAAAATGTTTTGTAGTTAGCATTGTGAGCTCATAGTTGGTTAATCCTCACTGAATTGATGCGAGGAATCTTCTAAGATATCTTCATGGCACAATTACTAATGGATTGAGATACACTGCTGGAAATATGAAACTACATGATTATTTGAATGCTGATTAGGTAGGTAGTGTGGAGGATCACTGGAGCACTTTTTAGTGTTGTTTGTCTTTGGATTCTACTTCGATATAATGGATGAGAAGGAAGTAGATTCGGTTGCCATAAGCACCACCAAGACCGGATACATATCTACGAGTATGATCTTGTATGGAGCTGCCTAGTTGGGGAAAATTTTTCAGTGAGTTGTTTGAACACATACCACTATGATTCTCTGTAACAACCAGAGGTGGGATTCGATTATTGAGGAATCTCGTATTCGTCGATTGCTTTAGTATATAAACATCATCTAGGATATGGTAAGTCGATGAGCAAGGAGGCTCCATCACATTAAGATGATGTACACGTTGATACACCTTGTCAAATCCCTGAGGAAAGATCTAATCTGTGATTTTACCAAATGACTTGGAGTCATCAAGAAACCCTTGTACAAGGGTCCTGTATGTTGCATACATTGAGCTCTAAGAGCTCTAAGGGCTTGCGGTTCTTACTGGAGCAACATGCGACCACAAGGTGAGTCACCCTCCCCTGGTGGTGTGCATTGGAACAAGATGATTCGCTCTCTTGTGAAACAAGATGATTCGCTCTCTTGTGGGACAAGATGATTCACTCTCTTGTGGAATAGGATGATTCACTCTCCTCTGTAGCAAGATGATTAGTTCTCCTATGAGGCTTGGATTGATGTGTCCTCCATGGTGATTGTAGCAGGATTGATGTGTTTTCCTGTGAGGCCTGGATTGATGTGTTCTCCATGGAAACCTAGATTGATGTGTTCTCCATGGCAATTGTAGCAGGATTGATGTGTTCTCCTATGAGGACAGGATTGATTAGTTCTCTTGTCGAGGCATCCTACCCATGGAGTTTGGGACTCATGGTAAGCACCTCTCATCTGATCAATCAGTAGGGAAATGAAGTTAGGGACCATAGTAGTACTGATGGATGCATTGTTGTATCTACCGTACTGCCTATGCTAGGATGACCTTCATTGATTTGGGATCAATGATACTGGTGTAGGACGAGTTGTAGGAGTTGTACCATACTATGACACTTACTTCGGGTCGGTTGAGACTGGTTTGGGACCAGTGGTAGATACTCTGAGACTGACTTCGTGTCAGTGCAGTACTGGTCTGGGACCAGTGAGAGTGGTACATACTATGACGCTGACTTTGGGTCGGTTGAGACTGGTCTGAGACCAGTGGTAGACTCTCTGAGACTGCAATACTGGTCTGGGACCAGTGGTAGGAGTGGTACTTACTATGAAGCTGACTTCGGGTCGGTTGAGATTGATCTGGGACTAGTGGTACGCACTCTGAGACTGACTTTGAGTCAGTGGAGGATGATACTGGTTTGGGACCAGTTGCGTTGTACTCACTATGACACTGAATTCAGATTGGTTGAGACTGGTCTGGGACCAGTGGTACATACTTTAAGGCTGAATTTGAGTTAGTATGATACATCCTTGATCATTTCTTTTTCTTCATAATTTGGACAAAAGCAAAGTAGAACAGAACAAAGTAGAGTAGCGCATAATAGAGCAGAGCCATACAGATCAGTATAATTCAGAACAAGACAAAGTAGAATAGGTAGAATAGAGTAGAGCAGGGCAAGTGTGAGGCTGTATAGGATAGTGCATTTGGTGGATGAATAGTAACGACCAATAGACAGACTGTAGACGAAGGTCTCCCTAGTTGAGAGGGAGTGTTAAAATTGGAAACTAGGGCAAAACTTCATGTGGGTCATCTTATTCATGGCTGATAATATTTTTATTAGATTCCTCTCATGAAGAGGTGTAGGATTGATATAAAGATCATCTGATTCCTATAAGTATTCATGGAGATATGAATTTATTTTGATTATGGAATTATTATCAAGCCGACCCACAACTCGTGTAGGCTCAAAATCCCAATAGTCACATCTTTTCAAACACCAACGCTGTGTATAAATACAAGATGAATTTTCCTCATTTGGACTCACTCATCTCATCACATCTCTCTCTCCCTACTGCGTAGAAAAGCGTGTCTTCTCTACTGCGCAGAAAAGGGTCTCTCTCTCACACATGTGAAACTCGAAGCTGTCGAAACTGAAGCTGCAACTGTAGAAGTAAAGATTGACCTGCGTGGACTAGAAGATCTGCTCATCTGAACTATGTTGTAGGCTCATCTAAGCCTCCTCTAAAAGCCGCAACTTTTGGTGGTGGAATCAAGTCAATCCGAGTGATGGTTTGCAAGATATCGTCTGCCCTAGTTTGAAGCCGGAAGGTGCCGAAACTAAAGCTGCAAATGCAGAAGTAAAGATTGACCTGCGTGGACTAGAATATCTTTTCATATGAACTATGATGTAGGTTCATCTGAACCTCCTCTAGAAGCCGCAACTTTTGGTGGTGGAATCATGCCGATCCGACAGTCGGTTTGTGAGATATCATCTGCCCTAGTTTGATGATCAAGCCGCTAATGTTGATGGTGCTTATCTAGGGTTTCCTACTATTGAAATAAATTAGATTTATTGTACTATTTCTCTCTGATAAATTATTTAAGATAAAAGAAGATTTGATCAAAGGGTTTCCCCACATATTGTGGGGTTTGTCCCTAGCTAGCTGCCACATCTTGTGTCTCTTGTCTTGGCTTGTTTTCTGTCGATCGTTTAATGTTCTATCTACACTTTAATTTATGTACATGTGATTGATAATCTATGGAATATAATAAGAAAAAGAAGTAAACTTTTATAAGCATAGAACATACCATAACTTAACATGGGTCGAGTTACTAGTCGTCGAAGCCTTGGTTGGAAAAACGGTTTGGAAGCTGTGTATAAGTTGTGGGTTGAGTTACTTGTTTTGGAATCCTTGGTTGACCAAACACTCTGGAAGCCAAGGAAGGCTTCGATGGAGACCAATCTAATGATGGCTTTTGGTGATGTCCAACCGTGAGGTGGAATCATTGTTTGATGGGTTGAGGTGGGTGGCCTCTAGAAGCCCTGTATGAGTTTTGATTGATGTGTTCTATGAGATCTGACATTTGTGCTTGGAATATGGCACGGGGGTGACTCGCTGAATAGAGACTTGGTTCAACCGATCTATGGTCGGGTGGAGCATGGTAGCCCCATCTCTGGTTGGTTCATTGCATTATTAATGAAAAACATTCATTCCCTTGATTTTCATGTGCAAATGTACTCATGTGTATATGGATTTTGATGGCTGATATTTTTATTGCATTTCTATTACTATTATGTTTTTTTGTGTACATTTACCCCGGAGGCTGTTACAATCTTCAATGTTTACTTCTAAACCATCCATCTTATCTTCTATGCCATCCATATTAGATTCCACGTGGTTCATCTTAACTTCCACACCTTTCTTTAAACCATTCATCCCACCATGCATCTTAGCTTCAATTCCATTCATCTTAGCTTCCATGCCTTTCTTTAAACCATCAATCTTAACCTCTGTTACTTTTTGTGAGAGTGAAATTTGTCATACTTGGTCTCATAATTTTGATATATCATGTTGCATTTCTTCCTCTTCTTCATGAGTCATGCTAGAGCTTTCAGTTTGCTTACTAGGTGTTTCCATTTTCTTTCTTAGAGGCATCAATTAATGATAATTGCACTTCACTATGCCCTTTGAATTCCTTAAAACTAATTTTTCAAACCAAACTTGAGAAAAAATTATAAAGGCTACACACCTTTTTTCACTTTCTAGGAGCTCGATATTGAATCTATTGTATTTGTGTAATTTCGGATCTACAAGGTCTAAAATTTCATCTCGCGATATCCCTCTTAGTCCTCTTTCCAACCCCAAAAGTCTCATCAACATTGGATTCTCCAAGAAAGCATTAATCCAAATCTTCAGTGATCACGTGATTATAGATTAGTTCAGTAGAGTGAACTTGTACGAAGTTCCAGAAGTCACTATTTCAACCTTCACACCTGAAAACAATGCATAAAATACTACAGTCTGTCATCTTTCTATACCCTTTTACAAAATTTAAATATGATTCTCACAGAGAAAGTTATGATGATTTCCCGAGGTCACCTATTTGAGATATAATTTGAGAGAATTAAAAAACCCTAACTACCTTGGATTATATCTCCAAAAATATACGGAGACAAAATCTTAAATATGTACCTAAGGTTCATCAAGATTTTGGTTCAAATGGGTTTTAATTTCAGGATATGAAACTTTGTAGAAACAAATTTATAGTGAAACTGCCACGATGACTTGTTTGAGACATCGAAAGCCTAGAATCCAAAGGTCTCATTCCAAATGTTATGCAATGAGCTCGCAAAACAGAAGAAAAGATATATACATGACTTCAAAATTAGCCTCTTTGAGAGGGAAACCTCCTTTACATTAAACAAATGAACAATTATTGGATGTTTCAAATGACAAGACCTCCTTTCTATATATAGTTGTCTAAGAAATCACAATATAATGAGAGCCCACATAACAATATTAATGTAAGGGCACCCCAATAACAATAGTGGCTTATATGGGACACAATAATAAAAATATGGGGATAACATGGGCACAACAATAACAATAAGTGGCTACAATGACAATAATAATGGAATACATTAGTATTAAAGGGACCTAATAGTATACAAGAAGAAAAGGCCAATATTAAACATTTTATTAGTAGTCTAACTAACTTCATGAAGGAGAAGTTGGAATTTGATTATAGAAGATAATGGACGACACTCTGCGAAAAATCTGCATCCCTTACTAGCAAATGAAACAGAAAAGTGAGGACTCGAGAGGAGGTTTGAACTCGAGGGGAATAAATATGCCCTCAAATAGACATATAGAAATGGCAAGAGTAAGGAATGTACAACAAAGACCCTTTAGTAATTTTTGAGCAATGAATAAATCAAAGGTCCAAGCATCTACTGAAAATAGGAAGACTGGGGTAGTTAATAAGCGTGCTAATGACGAGCAACAAAAACAACCTCTATAGTGCTCCTCGTGCAGAGAATTCCATTATTATAAAAATTGTTAGCATAGAGCAAGAATGGAGCATCTTTCGAAAATGCAAGAAGCTTCCACAATTGAGGAGGTGGTTAGGAGAATTCCCAAGATTAATGTTGCACTTGATGAACATCAAGTACCATACCAACCCACCATGATTGAGTGTGAAGGTATGGTCACTAATCAACCTATCTCTATTTTGTTTGATCTAGGTGCTAGCTTAAGCTATGTTAGTCCTAATGTTTTAGAGGGATGCCAACTCCAAAGGAGTAAATTTCAGAAAACCTGGTTAGTTCAATTAACCATAGAGGAAAAGCAAAGGGTAGTTGAAAAAATTGAAGAGTGTCCTGTGGATATTTTGAGACAACACATTTATGTTAATTTAAATATAGTCCCCTTGGGATCATAAAATGTGT
This sequence comes from Pinus taeda, assembly GCA_000404065.3. Taxonomy (NCBI): domain Eukaryota; kingdom Viridiplantae; phylum Streptophyta; class Pinopsida; order Pinales; family Pinaceae; genus Pinus; species Pinus taeda. The sequence goes on from APFE030623193.1 coordinate 6,781, forward strand.
TAATAACATTGATTGGTTGGAAGGACATTGGTCCTTAGTATATTGTAAGGGAAAATATGTTAGTTACAACCAATACATAATCTTAGACATAATCTTAGAGTTTCATTCTTCTACGAACAATACTGGAGGTCCACACACGGACACAGAGTGGGGTGGATATATCCTTTATCAATCCGTTTCGTAGCTACATTTAGAATTTTGTTAATTCCTGTATACTTGTACGATAAGGAGTTTTAGAAACAGGAGGTGCACCTCAAAGGAGTTCAATTGTAAAATTGTTCACCGAGGTATGGATTGAGGAAACACATCAACAAGTCTTGAATCACAATAATATATTTCAGAGAAGTCATTTTTATTTTGGAATTTGTGTATCCTATGATTATAGAATAAATTTGATAGCCTTCAAAATAAATTCATATCTCCATGAATACTTATCAGAATCAGATGATCTTTATATCAATCCTACACCTCTTCAACGGAGAAAATGATTTTGTGGAGGTGGAAACAATATGATGATATGGGGTTCAGGGTGGCGATCATGAAAGAATGAAGCATGAAGGTATTCCAGCGGATGAGACACAAGCTGGGTTGCTGAATTCTCTGAGCGACTTCTCTTGAGCATATCGGCGACACTGAAATGGATTGGTAGTGTTAACCCCAAAAATGGATTGTATGGTGGACCAATGGTAATATGACTCGTGAACGGAATAACCCAACCCGACTCAATCATGGTGATGGAGTGAAAGTGTCATGTTCAAGAGCGACTTCCTACCAATAAAGTTTCTTCAAGTCTTCTTCCCAATTTTTCCCCAGTCATTGCTGACCAGTACCTCTTTATTTTTGTCAAGCTTGAGGAGGATAACATATGCTTGTTCTATAATTTTTCCTTTGGGAAAACCCGTCGCTATGTTTTAATGAGCCTAGCAACAGTGAAACTCGTTCTTGTCTGCATGGACAAGTTTGTCGCTATTGGTTTTGTGAAGTTTAACAACAAAGATAACTCGGTCCTTTTTTAATTTTAGAGTGTCTAAAAAGGGATGGAAAGAAAACTCCTGGATTCCTTTTTCGTAATGTAATCCCTTAAGTCTGAAAAAGTATAAAACAATACGAAAGGGATGACTTTTCAATAGTTTTAATGAGCCGAACAAGACAAACGCTCGATCCTTTTGTGTAATGATCCCTCATGTCCAAAAATAAAATCTAGAGGAGGGATAGCACTTTTGATCGCGTTAACGAGCTGGAGAGCCCAATTTCTTGGCAATCTTTTCATATTTTATGAGTGAGATGAGAAGAGCTTAAAGAAGACTCATTTTTTGAGGAACGAGTGATATTTTCGGGTAGCACCTAGTTCGAGGTAAGGTTTGGAACTTTCCAATCATGGAAATGTAAAGAAGATCGCTAATAGAATCAATCGTCACAGTTGTTCCTCAAAAGGGGTAAACAATCAAATGGAGCCATATGATCGGCTAAAACAGAGTGGAGGTGATGGTAGGAACACGACCAAGGCTCAAAAGGTGATGATAATGTGATCGCAATGGTTATTTACCGAAGGTGGGTTCATTTTTTAATGAGCTTAAAATCTCGTGGAACATATGCTCATTGCTAGGTTTATTTTTTAACGAGCTTGAACTTTGCGTAAAACTCCTCGTGCGAGTCATATAATAAGAATGTCTCATCAATAGGTTCACTGTTTAGGGAGCTTGCACCATTCAAAATTTTGCTCTAGATCCTTTCATTATGTAAGCTAGGAATGACCAATCCTACGAGTTTAAAGGGTTAAGAACCTACAAACTAAGAAAATAAATGGTCGCTTTTCACTTTCATGCAAAATGGTTTGCATGCCCCCAGGTATAACGAAGTAGAGTTTCGAGGCTACCCTTCAATTTGCAGACAAAACACTTGCTCTGTCACGAAAAGCATACCTTTTGTTGGAGGTATCTTATTCCAGTCTAATCCAATTTTCCTAAATGGACAGGTGTGTCATACTAGTCATATTCCTACCCGGAAACCCACCTTATACCTGGGGTTTTCCTGCCGAAGCACACGAGGGTGCATGCCCCCTCGGTTTCAGTCACAATCACCGAATCACTCGCACTCATCAAGTGGATGGACTGGAGATTGATGAGACATTCCCTGGGCAAAAAGATCAGTTAGGGATGACATTTGACTATTAGCTATGCGTGAGCTGGGGAATGAAAGTTGGTCTACGAGTTGGACCACTCTGCCGTCATGAGGAAAACACATCACTCGAAAGAGTGATGAGACAATAGCTCCCATGCTATAAATTTAATCACGCCTAAGGAGTAGATTTTAATCTAAAGGTCCTTGGACTACCATTACGTTTAGGTAGACAGTTTTTCTTCTCAAGTTTATAGGCAAACTTGGAAGGATTCCTAATGGTCGACTGGTTCATTTGTTGAAGCTTATCAGATTTTGCATCTCAGGCAGAAGCGATGGCAAACCAAGCGCTTTCTAAGTACTTGAGGAAAGGATACTCACAGAAGCCCCTTCATCTATGATAGTATTGACCATGACCTTTTTGTAAGCTTGTACGATGGTTTGGAATGGTACATTAGATGGTAGACGTGGTGTGCCTAGTAGATTCTAGTCGAAGGAAACGACTAGGTTTCTTGGAGGTGGGATCGAGTAAATGGCTGGATACGAATCTGACAAATTTCCTTCATGCGGTAAAGGAACAGGTAGATTTCCCCATGTTCATTGGAGTCTGTGTTTATGAAGAGGATTTGAACGGTGTCATTCTCATTCTCTTTGGTCATTGTATCATCTCAAGGTGGACCTTCTGAAGACGAGACTGGGTCGACTTCCATCTCGACCTGTTGACTTTAGTCTGGTGTGGACTTAGAGGGTTCACCTTCAATGATATATGCTTCAACCGACCACAGAGGTGTGTCAGTTGGATTTTCAACTAGCGATGCACTTGGCAAAAGTTTCTTGTATCCAGGAGGAAGCCGTAGCAGTGAAGTAGGACGGTTATCCAAGACTCTTTTAGCTTCGTCTAGGAAGGGACAACAATGGATGGCATGATCGCCTTGACATAGTCTACAAGGAAATTTATATTTTCCTTTCTGTTCTTTGAGTTCATTTTCACTAGTTGATGGTGTACTCTCAACATGATCGTCAGAGGTTGACGACACCGGATTGTGCAAATGAGGAGACCTGTCCCTTAAGATCCATGGGATGCAAGGACAATCTCGATGATAGTGGTCTCCTTTGCAAACGACACATGGAGATTTAGGTTTGGACGGTGTAGTGTGTGGATTTTCACCAGAAAGTGCAAGGTTTTCCCCTTTCGGTGTTGGCTTCTTCTTCTTCTTCTCCTTCTCTTTCTTATTCTTCTCAGTTACTTGGTTTTTTGTTTTACCAACTTTACCAAGCGAAGAGGAAGAAGGAGAGGGAGAAACAAACAAAGTAGAAAGTTGGGGGTAACTTCAGTATCATCTGGTTGCTAATTTGATTTCTCACGAATCATGGTGCTTGGAATGACAGAGGTCAAGAAGAGCCATATTGACAGGCCAATTGTCAATCGTGGAAGTGACAATGTGGCCATATGAGGTGCACCAACATCTCCCCAAGAGTAGAAAGGACTAGGATTTTCCCTAAGGGGAAATCCCTGGTTGGTGGACTCCATTTTCTCAACCTAAGATCAACGAGGAAACAATGACGTTATTCTGATTAACATAAATTTTATGACGCTTTGACACAACTTGCTTTTTCAATTTTTAAGAGTCAAGAAGAAGCTAAAAATTACTCTAGTCGCCTTTGATTTTTAATGGGCCTGAAGTGACAAGTGCTCAGATG
>APFE030623197.1:13469-89688 GCA_000404065.3 Pinus taeda
AAGACACCTTCTGCAAATTATCCCTGAAAAGTGCCCTTTTTCCATTGGCGCAGGTACTCAGTGTCTTATCCGCGCCAATCACTGAGATCCTTAAAAGGGGGCGTGCCCATTGGCGCTTTGTCCTAGAGAAACACTCGCGCCAACTAAATTTGGTAATGATTTTTTGCCAACGCGCACCCATATGTTTTTTCCTCTCTTATCATGAAGTTCTTTGAGGGAAAAATCCATCGGATAGAGGTCGAGAGTCATCATCTATCCTTGACACCTATCCTCAGTAGCTTTTCGGAGATAATGCCAATCCACAATGGGCGTCCTGGTACATTGAATCTTCCTCCCTTCTCCATCTATAAAAACAGGCCCTCATGCATTAGACAAGCTAGTTTTTTGTGAGTGCTGGAGTAATGCTAGAGTGATAGTAAGAGTTTTGAAGCATAGGGAGGTTATGTTGCCGGAATCTTGAGAGAGAAAGTCTATTGCAAGGCATACATAGCTGCTCGCCCAGCCAGAGAATAGGTTCAACGTCAGAACCTTGGTTGTATCTTTCTCTGCTTTTTATTCATTAATAGACGACTATCATTATGGTTCCACTCTTATTGTCTTCATAATGATGATTGAGTTATATCTTTTCTGAATGATATATAGTTGCATCTATTGGATTTTATGCTTGTATTTGTGTCGTTCTTTGCATGTGCAGGTGTCCATTCACGAGGATCGTGGGGATTGTGACCAGCCGGAGCAAAGGAACAGGAGCGACAACTCTTCTATAAGTATTAGCGTTGGAATCCAGGTAGGCCCTCATCATCAATCTTTGATTTGCAATTAGGAACCTGCGTGTTAGCATTGATTGATTGTTGCTAGACCCATGTTGGGCTAGTGGGATCGCCTCTGTCCGTAGAGGGGATTTACCTGTTCAACAAAGGGGAAGGAGAGAAAGGTTGCCACAATATCCAACACAAGTTCAACCTCAAGTTGTAGTTGAGACTCCAGAGATCATGTCTCGTGAAGGAGAACCTACAAACATGACAAAAGATGAGAAGATCTTCAGAAAGGATTTCTTTGATATGATAGAGATGGTGAAGGTCCTCTATATTGAACAGAGGAATACCAGGTTGCACGGGGAAAGTTCCAAACCTCCCAAAGGAGAAGGCTCTTCAAGATGAGGTAATGGAAATGGAGACAAACCTCTACCCTCTCCACCATCTTCTTCATCTTATTCTTCAGAAGCATCTTCACCCTCTCCCACTAACACAACCCTTACTCATACTCATCATGATTTTCAAAAGGAACTGGTAAATAACCTTTTTTAAAACTTAATGTTAAATTTGAGCTGCCCATGTATAATGGTGAAGTGAATGCAGAGAAGCTTGATAATTGTATTCGTCAGTTGGAGGTCTATTGTAGGATTCAAAAACTTCAAGAGGATGACATAAAGATTCAGTTATCTTCCTTGATAATGGAGGGTGCAACACTAGTATGGTGGGAATCAAAGACTCAAGAGGAGATTAAAAAACACTATAAGATCTCAATTTCTTGGAATGATTTCATTGCTGCAATCAAAATACAATTCGACCCTCTATCTTATATCCAGAAAGAGATCATGAATTGGAAAAACTTTAAACAACTTAAAGGTCAAAATGTGCAAGATTACACCCAAGAATTCAGAAAAAGGTCTTTGATGTTAGGTGTAGATTTGCAATCTCAAGACACATTGCTGATGTACATAGAGGGTTTACATAATTAACTTAGGGATACTATCTTAATGTTTAATACCAATAATCTAGTTGATGTGTGTGTGCAAGCCACTCATCTTGAGGGAAGAGGGAAAAAAATTCCAGAAGAAGGCAGTAAAAATCCATTTAAGAGTAAAAGAAAGGAAAAGGCTTTCAAAGGGAAGGCAAATAAAAATGTGTCTATCAAAAAAGGAGAGAAACTTACATGCAAACATTGTTCTAGAGAGGGTCACGATGAAGCTCATTGTTGGAAGCGTCATCTCGAAATGAGACTAAAGAAAAACAACAACAAGGGAAAACAAAAAACAACTGCAACCAATCAACAGGAATTGGGATCCGATTCGGGTGATGAAACTATAATCACAACCATGGGGTTAAAAGGAAAAGAATCCATTGCTAGCACTAGTTCTTCAAACTTGCAAAATGAAACTCCAAACAAAAACAGGAGAATAGAACTTTTTCACATAACAGTGATATCAAAACACAACAAGATTGATACACTTTTCGATAGTGGCTCTCAAGCTAATCTTATCTCTCAAAACATTGTCAAAAGATTAATTTGGGAACTTTTCCACATCATAAACGGCATTCAATTGGATGGCTATGTGACAATGCACAATTGCAGGTTACTAGAAAGTGTAAACTGAAATTTGCTATTACTGCAAATTTCATAAATGCAGTGGAGCTTGACGTTGTGTCGTTAGATATCCGTGGCATAGTTTTGGGCAGCCTGTACCTTTATGATAGAAAATATATCTTCCATAGACATGAAAACAAATATCATTTCTTCAAAGGTGGAGTAGAATATATCGTGAGAGCTCATATCAAGAAAATAAATCTTTCACTTGTTAATGCAGGGCAAATGAAAATACTAGTGAATTAGAGAAAGAATTTTGTGCTTCTAATGATCAAACCCAAGGATGATGTTGATAATGAAGCTTTTAAAGGTCGTGATTCAAATTTGAAATATGAATTGGTTGATGTAGTTAACCAATATAACGAGATGTTTCAGGAACCAAAGGGATTACCTCCTAAGAGAGGAATCCAATATGAGATAGAGCTGTAGCAAGATTGTCCTCTTCCTAACATTGGCATGTATAGGGTGTCAGTGATGGAAAGCATAAAAATTAGGAAGAAAATTCAAGGGTTGTTGAACAAAGGGATCCTCAGAACATCTTCCTTGCCATGTGGTTCACCTATTGTCTTGGTGCCAAAGAAGTATGGAACATGGCGCATGTGTGTGGACTTTCGTGCATTGAACAAAATTACGGTTAAGAACTGTTACCCACTACCCATAATAGATGATTTACTTGATGAATTGAAAGATACAAAGTATTTTACTAAGTTGGACTTAAGAAGTGGCTACCATCAAATTAGAATAGCTGAAGGAGACATTTGGAAAACAACATTCAAAACAAAACAGGGTTTGTTTGAATGGCTAGTTATGTTGTTTGGTTTATGTAATGCTCTCGCTGCATTCATGCATGTGATGAATGATGTATTGAGGCCATTTCTTGATGAGTTTGTCATAGTATACTTAGATGACATCTTAATTTTCAGTAAATCTTGTGATGAACATATCATGCATGTAAGAAAAGTACTTGATGTCTTGAAAAAGAATAGTTATATCTTAAGATGTCAAAGTGCGAGTTTGGAGAAACTTCTTTAGTTTACTTGGGTCATATTGTTGGAGGAGGTGAGTTGAAAATAGATCCCTCCAAGGTTGAAGTCATTGTGAATTGTCCAAGGCCCAAGAAAGTTACAGAGATAAGAAGTTTTTTGGAAGCAACCTAATATTGGAGGAAATTCATTGCTAACTTTTCTCTTATAGTAGCTCCTTTGCATGCATTGACAAGCATGAAAAAGGTTTTTCAGTGGGGAGGCAAACAACAAAAGGCCTTCGATGCATTGAAGGAAAAGATCAGTAAAACTCTAGTACTTGCACTTCTAGACTTGAGACAGTCGTTTGAGATTCATACTAATGCTAGTGACTACGCTATGGGTGTAGTCCTTATGTAACATGGTAAGCCTATCTATTTTCATTCAGAAAATTTTAATGGTGCAGTGGTTAACTATCTTACATATGACAAGGAATTGTATGCGTTGGTGAAAAGTGTGAAAAAATGGAAGCACTACTTGATGGGTAAGGAAACAGTCATTCACAATGATCATCAGCCTTTGTAGTACCTGCAATCACAATCAAAGTTGTAGTAATCAAGGCACTTTTGATGGATGGGTTTTCTTCAACAATTCCACTTGGTAATAAGGTATAAGAAAGTTATCTACAATAAAGTTGTTGATATGATTTCTAGGCCTTTTGTTAGTGCAACTACTTTACTCAAGCATAATTATGTTTTACATGAAAGTTATATCGATAAATATGCATCAGATAATGAATTTCAAGATGTTGATACAATATGGAGTCAAGGTGTAGATAAATTGTATTATCATTTGCATGATAACTTGTTGTACCATCTTGGCAAGCTTTGTATTCCATAAGGAGAAAGAGTTAAAATCACAAGTGAGGCACATACTTCTCTTATTGCTAGTCATTTCGGTGTAAGTAAGGCGGTGGCACATCTACATAGGTATTGTTATTGGCCTCATATGCTTGAAAGTGTGTCTCCTTTTATTAAAGGATGTTCATTATGCGCAATCAGTAAGCCTAGTAATAGGAAGTTAGGATTGTACACACCACTTCCGTTTCCTACATGACCATGGGAGAGTGTTTCTATGGATTTGTAGGAGGTATTCCATTTTCAAAAAGAGGTTAAGGTTATTTGTATGTAGTTATGGATAGGTTCAACAAAGTGTGTTTTTTCATGCCATGTAAAAAGAAAGTTACAACTGAACAAAATGCTCAATTATTCTTTCAAAATATCTAGGTGCATTTTGGATTGTCCACATCCATTGTTAGTGATTGAGATTCTCGCTTTGTTGGGAATTTTTGGTCAAGCTTGTGGGGATTCATGGACACCAAATTGAAAAAGAGTACAACCTTTCATCCACAAACATATAGTCAAAAAAAAGTGGTGAACAAAACAATGATACATCTTCTTTGTGGGTATTGCAACAAGCATCTTAAGTTGTGGGATGAACATTTGCTCTATATTCATCATGCTCACAAATGAGCCAAGCACTCTTCAACTCGAACTTCTCCATTTGAGACATGCTTGGGATACTTGCCTAAATCTCCTTTGGATTTTATTTTTGGCAAATACGTTGCTATTGAAGGTCATAGCGACATAGATAAAGCAAGAAAGTTCATTGAACAAATCCAATTAGTACACCAAAAGGTTAAAGAAAAGCTTGAGAAAAGCCAAGGCAAATACAAAGCAAGGCATGAAAGCATCGTCAAGATCACAAGTTCCAAGTTGGTGATGAAATTTGGCTTCACATTAACAAAGAGAGGCTCCAAGGAGAAGGTAAAAAGCTAAAACAACTAGATATGGTCCATTCAGAATTTTGGAAAAGATTGGTAACAATGCCTTCAGGTTGGATTTGCCTTCATATATGAAAATTTATGTTGTTGTTAATGTTGATAATTTAAGGTTGCATGAGCCTCCTTTGATTGAAGATCAAGGAGACAATATTCAAATTCTATCTATTGAAGACTTTTCTCCATAATTCCTTGATGAACTTCAATAAGACACTATACTTGACAAAAGAACAAGGACATCAAAAGGGGAAGTATCGATTATCTTCAAGTGGGGCTCAAGGTTAAAAATCCTTTAAAAGCCAAATGGATAGAGGTTGTAAAGGTGAGAGAACTATACCCTCACCTGCTGGACAATTGAGAGTGATCAGGGGCTCAAAATTAGGCTCAAAATTCAAAGTGTCATAATCTTGATAAACATAGCTTCAAATCAAAGAGCTTGTCATTCTGATTTCAATGATGTGAACGACACTCGAATCCCAGCTCGTATGAAGAAGTTAGAGCAAGTCAAATTTTAGGTTTTACTTGGACATATGGTAGGAAAAGATGGTGTGGCAAGGCCCTTCAGCAAACGGGGAAGCGCCAAGTGTTAGGATGTCATTGGCCCCCACATTTCACAAATCGCATTTCGCAGGCAGGCTGTGTTAAGGAATCAACCCCAAGAAAGTTAGAGTTGCGATGCGATAAATCACAATCGCACTTTGCAACAAGGAAGGCATTGCATAAATCAACCCCTAGTGTAACCAAGTTGCGATTCAATGATCGCAATCACACACCATAGAAGGCAGAGTCCCACATTATGTTACCCGTCGGTTCTCTGCCAATTGTGATTTGCGAAAGGATCCCGGATGCTATACGACTAAGGGTTATAGTTAATAGTATTGTCGGGTCCGCAATATCGCAATCACACATCACCCCACCGCATGTACAGACCATAAGACTGTCGGTTCTCACTGATTGTGATTTATGATGGAGCTGCTGGAACCATTGCCTTAACCGCAGGACCTAACCACCTTATATGTGACCACTCGGCGTTAACCACGAGATAGGCGAGAAAGTTGGCAGGACCACCAATTTCATTGGAACTGCCAGAATCAACTCCAGATAATGAATTTAATTGGAAGTTAGCTAGACTTGGAGGAGAAAATTGTAGAAAGACTGGAAGAAGTCATAATTAAGGCAGTTTTCAACCAAATGAGGAGAAAAAAGAGGTTGGGGGACCATTTTTGGACATTTTGGACTGATTGGTGCAGGTTTTAGAGCATTTGAGCATTGTAAACACATATTTTTACATTTTTTAGCATAATAGAGAGGCCCAAGCCATTGGAATCTAGAGCAAGGAGACGTAGCCCAGGAGGGGTGAACTCCTTTATCGTGTGATTCTTGAAATGTGTTTTTGATGATGTTCTATACATGTTTATGCTATTGTTTAGTTTCTTATTTATGTTAAATTGCTCATAAAGTTAACATAAAAACTCTTCATTTCACTTGCAAAAAATCATAAATCCTTAAGCACAATGAAAGCATTTTGTTTATAATATGAGGAGGACCTTAGCACAACAATATAATATTCTAAGTCAGATCAGTGTTGGTCATACATGCATGTCAATTGCGTGTGTGGCTCTTACACTTGTGTGGAAGCTTGATTACATTCTTGTACGTTGGGTTGCATTCTTGGTTATCTGATTACATGCATTAGTCTTGTAAGTTGATTACAAGAATTGATCACTTATGCTCGATTACATGTGATTATGCGTATGTGTAGTTGATTAGGAATTTCTTATGTAGGCGGATATTTACATGAGGCAATGTGTATACTAGAGAAATGGTTTTTGTCATGCATGAGGTCATAGCATGCATTGTTGATATAGCCTTGCGTACATGACCAGAACTAGTTAGTATGATGGTTATGCCTTGATGAATTTAATCGTGCATGTCTATTTGTTATTATGGTTATGTTGTACATGTATGACACTAATTTGATGATCTTGAAAACAAGGTATCCTCCTCAAGTATGCTAAGGTACGTTGATTTATGGTTCTTTGGTTTAGCTGACATAGTATGCCTTGCAAGAAAGGGATCAGATTGCCAACAAGGTGGTAGACTACATAGAATATCCCTATGAATCAAATGGGTAAAAAGGTGTGGGGCACTCTTCTGAATTAGTAGACACGTTGAGAAACCTGAAGGAAGAAATAAGGAGTTGCAAAGTAGACAATGACAAAATCATGCAGGCACAAGAGAAACAAGCAGAGGTGAATGTGATATTACTTCATAGTTTGTTAGATTTTCAACGACAGGTACCTCTTTGGATCAGTAATGGACATGAGGATAGAACTAATGGGGCATATGGAAGCAGGTCTCATAGTAGACATAGGTCAGATAGATTTGACACTATTAGAGATGGCAGGTTGTTGGACACTCCGGATAGGAGAGGTACCGAACACAGGTATTACTCTAGTTCTGGCTAAGATAAACATCATGATCGTCATCATTATCATCCGTACAGGGGGAATGATAGTGGATATTTACTAGATGAGTTAAAGAAGGTAATTCCACCTACCTTTGATGGAGAGATGAAGAAATCACCGAATGTGGAGGCTTGGTTGCTTGGCATGTGGAAATTCTTTAGATTGCATGATTACTCAGAAAACATGAAAGCAAGGATAGCCCTTTTCAGTGTTAAAGGTAAAGAGGATATTTGGTGGGAAGACATGAAGAATTTCAAGGATATACATGAGGATGAGTTGACTTGGCATGCGTTTGAAAGGCTCTTCAAGAAGAAGTACTTGTTTGAGAGTTATTATGATGATAGAGCTAAGGAGTTTTATGAGTTGCGGATGGGTTCTATGACAGATGAGGAGTATACTAGCAGATTTTTGGAGCTCTTGAGATATGTGCCTTACCTCAGAGACAAGAAGGCCAAGGTTCAGAGATTCATCAGTGGATTTCCAGTTGCATACAAAGACCGGATTGAGTTCGATGAGCCTAGATTGTTGAAGGAGGCCATTCGAAAGTTGAAGCATTGTTATGAGCAGTCGAAGTGCAAAGTTGAGCCTAAACTTGACTTGAAAATAAATGGAAAAGATAAAGGAAAATGGCCACCAAAGCGAGGAAGACTTCAAGATACAAGTGAGAAAGATAATGCAGTTCCTTACAAGAGATTCAATATAGCTGAGAAGGGACATGGAGAGCAGCAAGCTAGAGGCGGTGGTAGGGAACTATGACAGTGATGGATATGTGGTAAGGATCATTATAAGAGGGATTTTCCACAATATCAGAGTGGTGGTAAACCCCATATCTACAATGCTTAGGAGGCACATACAATTGGTGATGTTGGTCATAGCATTCCTCATATTTATGCAGTTGTGGACAACAGGTAGGCAGATCATCAAGCATCGATCATTGATATGGACGATAAGCTTTGTGATCAAGTTGTTTCTATTTTGATTGATCCTGGATCTAACTATAATTATATTAATATTGATCTGGTGATAAGTGTGGTTTGAGAAACTAAGTGCATGCATAATATTGGTTCGTACAGAAGAAGCGAGTTCACCATTGGGTAAGAGCTTTTTCATTTGAGTTAAATAGTATGCCTACAACAATGCATTTTAATGTATTGCCATTGGGATTGTATAGTATGATTTTAGGTATGGATTGGTTATACCTTCACAGAACTAAAATATATTGCTTTGACAAGGCCATTGAGTGTGTGGATGATAGTGGGGAAAAGAGGACCTTGCAGGGAAAGAAGAAGCCTACATTTGTGAGGATGGTTACCACTATGCAGGCTAAGTGTAGTTGCATAAAAGTTTGTGTGATGTTTGTAGTACACATTTCCAGTGAAAAGGGTAAAGAGGTTGATGATGTTGATGTGTTGAGAAGGTACCTAGTATTGCATCAATTTTAGGATGTATCTCCTGAGGACATTTCAGAGGTGCCACCTCATAGGGAGGTAGACTTTTCTATTGAGTTAGTGCCAAGGAAAACTCCAACATCGAAAGAACCTTACAATATGAGAACACCTGAGTTGTTAGAGTTGAAGTTGCAACTAAAGGAAATGTTGGACAAAGGATACATCAGACCTAGTGGATCAGCGTGGGGCACATGATTGTTGTTCGTAAAGAAGAATGGTGGTACTCTTAGATTGTGCATTGATTATAGGAAATTGAATAAAGTAACGATCAAGAACATGTACCCTTTGCTGAGGATTGATGATTTGTTTGATCAGCTAAAGGGAGTGGAAATTTTCTCTAGGATTGACTTGAGATCAGGATACAATCAGGTATGCATCAAGAAAGAGGATATCTTCAAGACTGCGTTTAGGACCAGGTGTGAGCATTATGAGTTTGTTGTTGTTCCATTTGGCATAACTAATGCTCCAACAACATTCATGTGTTTTATGAATAACGTGATGTGACCTTATTTGGACAAGTTTGTTATTGTATTTGTTAATGACATACTAGTATATTCTAAGTATGAGGAGGAAGATGCTGAAAATTTAGCAGCAATGTTGAGATTGCTAAGAGGGCATCAATTGTATGCTAAACTTAGAAAGTGCAGTTTCTTTCAGACTGAGGTACATTACTTAGGAAATGTTGTCTCCAAGGAAGGCATAACAATAGATCTCGAAAAGAAAAGGGCCATCATGGAATGGGTAGCTCCTAATAATGTAGATGAGATGAGATCATTTATGGGATTGGTAGGTTAATACAGGAGGTTCACAGGGAAATTCTCACACATTGCATATCATATCACATCATTACAGTGGAAAGGTAATAAGTTTGAATGGATAGCGAAATGTGAAGATAGTTTTGAGCAGCTTAAGCAGTTGTTGACAAATGTACCAATGCTAAATATTATGGATCCAGACTAGGAGTTTGTTGTGCGTACAGATGCTTGCAAAAGGGGGCTTGGTGGAGTTCTTATGCAAGAAGGACACGTAGTGTGCTATGAGCCATGGAAATTGAATGAGCATGATCAAAACTATCTGACGCATGATCGTGAGCTAGCAACAATTATACATGCATTGAAGATGTGGAGACATTATCTTCTGGGTAGGAGGTTTACATTGATGAGTAGTCATAATGGGCTGAGGTATTTGTTTGACCAGACGACTCTAAATGCTAGGAAAGCTAGATGGTTGGCAACCGTTAGTGAGTTTGACTTTGAGATCAGATACATCAAAGGGAAGGAGAACTGGGTTGTAGATCCTCTTCGCAGGAAGGTACAGGTAAATCATATAGTAGCTATAAGATCTTATGGGACAAAGTTACATGATAGGATTTTGTAGGTAGGACAATGGGATGAAAAATATATGGATATCATGCACAGGTTACACCAGTGCACAAGTACAGGTATAAGTACAGGCATAGGGGATCAGGATGCAAACTATCATCTCACAAGAGATGTCTTGGTGAGGTTTTTAGACAAGATATATATATTGAATTTTAGTGAGCTCAAGAAGCTTATCTTGAGGGAGTTTCATGTGAAACTGTATTCAGGTCATCCAGCATATCATAAGGCATTGATGGCGGTAAAAAAGTTCTATTATTGGCCGAATCTAAAGAAAGAAGTGGCTGAGTTCATGGCTAGATGCTTATATTTTTAGCAGGTAAAGGTGGAGTGCAAGCATCCAGGCAATCTACTATAGCCTATAACGATTTTGGAATAGAAATGGGAGGTCAGTTCCATGGATTTCATCACAAGTATTTCGAGGCTAGTGAAGCAACATGATTCTATTATGGTCGTGGTCGACAAGTTGAGCAGGGTAGCTCATTTTATTTTGGTAAAGACTACATATTCAACTAGAGAGGTAGCACATGCGTTCATTAGAGAGATAGTGAGGTTACATGGTGTTCCAAAGAAGATTGTGTTGGATAAGGATGCAAAGTTCACCTCTAAGTTTTGGAAGGAACTATTTGCATGCTTGGGTACAAAGTTGGCCTTCAGCACAACTTATCATTTGTAGACAAATGCTCAGGCATAGAGGGTCAAGAGGACCTTGGAAGATATGTTGAGGATGCATGTGATGCACCAACAGAGGAAATGGGAAGAGTATCTACCATTGGTTGAGTTCGCATACAAAAATGGTTACCAAGAGTCATTGAGTATGAGTCCTTTCGAGGCATTGTATAGGTGGAGTTGTAACACTCCCATCAACTAGAGTGATCTAGTGAACATGGTACTTATTGGACCAGGCATGTTGGCAGACATGGAGTAGGAGATGCAAGTTATAAAGAAGAATCTAAAGGCATCACATGATAGACATAAGAGTTATGCAGATCAACACATGGTGTTCAAAGAGTTTCAGGTTGGGGAGCATGTCTATTTGCGCGTCAAGACCAAGAAAATCTCTTTCATGGTTGGTTCATGTGCCAAGTTGGCACCATGGTATTGTGGGCCTTTTGAGATCCTTGATAGAATTGGACCAATGGCACATCGACTTGCACTTCCTCCAATTAGTGAAAGTCCATGATTTTTCCATATTTTGTTTCTTAAGAAGTATATAAATGATGTTGATCATGTTATTGATTGGTCTTTATTGCAGGTGGAGCAAGAAGGAGAGTTCCAGTCAGAGCCTCAGTGCATATTGCAGCAGAAACATCTCATGCTCAGGAACAAAGCCATAGAGAAAGTTAAAGTCCAGTGGAATCACTTTGGGCCTGTTGTGACCACCAACAACCCCCCTTTTTTTTATTTAGTGTTATTACTAATACTAAATAAAAGGGGACCCTTAGTCAAAAAATTTCAAAAAATCAATTAGTGATTGTATTTCCTTTTCAATAAAACTTATCATCATAAACTTAAGAAAAGGCCCTTGCGAAATCTAAAAAAAACTTAAGTTTTGTGATGAAGGAAGGTAAAGTCACTCCTTAAAGGACATCACATCGCAAAGAGGATGATAGTATGCCTACTTACAAACTAAACTCCAAAATCGCGAGAATGCGATGCGAAACTGCACAAGGATAAATATATATCGCATTGCAGGTCTTAGAAGCTCACTTATGATTAAAAATCACAAAAATGCCGATTTGTGATAGCGCATATCGCAAGAAATTACTTAAAACAAAATATGCACATCTTACAATCATGCGATATTGCGACATGAGATACTGCGACATGCGATACTGCGACTATGCGATATCACAAAATTACAATAAAGCGGCAAAGTAACCTCGTAATAGGACAACAGAGAGACTCGTAATATTGCAATATTGCGATCTACGATTATGCGATATTGAGATACTGCGATATTGCAAAGCAAATCGCAAAATCGCTCCATCACAGATTTCTCAGGTCCACTATCCAAGAAAAAATATTTTTCCATAAAACGAGACTGGTTATGCGCTTTAATGCTCATTAATGAAGTAGTTTCCAGTTGTTAATGAAATGCGATTTCGTGTTTATCAAGAGCCAGTTCACGTAAGATGGTATACTTTTGCATGTCTTTGGCATTTATAGCTTTCCCGTCACTGTTCCTTAGCATTACTTTCACCTCACTTGTAAACTGCAGGAATGAAGAACGAAAAGCTATACAAAGCAATAAACAGGAAGCTATGGGAAAGAAAGGCAAAGCTCCAATGTCTGAGGATAAAGAAATGGAGCCCCTATACACAGACACCACATGCAACAGAGAAGCGGGTATTTCCACCTGGGAAGGCATGTATAATCTACTCGAGGAAGAGGATCCTAAGGTAACGGAATTTACGGCTTCTGCGGGTTCATCAACATCGTTCGAAGCATCAGTTGCAGACTTAGCTTGTTCATTTCTGCACTGGATAGCTACAAGACCCAAAATTCTCCCCTACACGGACATGATTAAGTGGGTTCTGGATAGCGCTGATATTAAAAACAGACAGTTTAAAACTCAAGGCCAAGGACTGATTGGCTCATTTTCTCAACAAGATTTGAAGCTTATGTATCATTTTCCAGAACCTCAGGTGATTTATAACAAACAATTCGTGGAGAAGTTTACCAAAGAAAATGAAGACTTGGCAGAATCCACTAAAGACTTGTCAAGGAGGGATAAATCACTGAAAAAGGATAAACATGGTATGTATAGTATTGGTTCCTTCACTTCCCCATATTGCTTTGCTGCTGCTATGATCTGTAGGCTTTATGGGAGGCCAGATATTAACAAATTCTCATATGAGTGGCTACCACTGAAGGATGTTGCCGTTAATTCTATCATTTTAGATTGGTCTAGAATACTGTCAGATAACTTAGCTACTGCCATTGTAAATTACAGTTCTAAAAGAGCTGCTTCCCAAAGAATTTATCCCCCATTTTATTTATCAGCATATGTGATGGATGCAATTTTCTATGTTTCAAAGTTTGCTGTAATGGGGTGGAAATGGACAACTCAAGACCCTCTATCCATTCATGTTTATCATAAAGAGTTGTGGGATTCTAAATTCCCCCCATTTTTCTACAAAATTTGTCATGGAGTCATGTTACCCCTCTACAAGACATTGTACGACAAAGATGCTCCAAGATGCTCTCCAGAAGCAGACATACAAACAGTCGCGAAATGGTTTGGAGAGGAATTGTTTACATATGTTAGAGTCTTCGGAAGTGTCGCTTCCCCTCACATCTTACCTTTGTATGTTCCCGATAAACTCTTGGCAAGGGAAATTGCTTATCAAACCTGCGGAGAAGGAGGTTTGACTAAGGATTTAAAGGATAAGAAGAAAGGTATATGGCCACAATTTCTTGTAGCCTGTGGGGCCTTCTCATTGTTTTATATAGGTCACGCTTTCAAAGAAGTGAACAATATAACTTGTCTACAATTATTCAAATTCACAGCAAGACCGTTTGACCCTCACGATGTAGCTAATAATTTCACTATCGCGGTTAAAATAAAAGTGTTCATCAAAGAAGCAGATCATTTTGATGATGTGTTTCAACAAAAAAGCACGCTTGAAGAAATTCTAAATACAACTCAAACGCGTTTCTCCCCAACAGAGTTTCTGAGATTCACGACATACAGGGAAAGAAGGCTAGAAAATATCCCTTTAGATAAGCTAAGTTGAGCACCCGCAAGGGAACCCACTCCAAGCATTATCCTCAGTGAAAGTTCTGATACAGATAAATCTAAATCCAAATCCGAGAAAGAAGTATCAGAACACTCTAAAAAATCTGAAAGTGACCATGGCAAGAGCGAAAATTCAGTAAGGGATACTGCCCAATCAAAAGAGCCTGAACAACAACAGGTGTTAACTTCTCCACAGGAAGGTCCTCCCATTCTCATCAGCCAACCACCATCAGATAGAACAGAGCTAGACAAAGAATGGCAGAACTTCAATGATATGATCAATCTTGAAGGCCAAAGTGTAAAGACACCTGAAGGGAATGTACAGGCAATAGAAGAAATGGTCACAGGAACAATTGACGATATCTCGGACATGGAACACATCCCTATTACCCCATCCTCTGAAATTGTACTCAAGATAGAGTAAATTCCTCTTCTTGATGTATTTTACAGCCTGCAACATAAAGCAGTAGTAAGAAGACAAAGGAAGAAGAGGAAATTGGAAAATGTGATATCTCATGACGCAGAGCAATTCAATGCCTCTAGCGAGATCCTACTACTGATCCAACCAAAAATCTCACCAAATTATCCCAAATTGCAGGAGCTTATGCCTCTGCAACTATTGATAAAGCATCTAAAGTACAACAACTGTTAAAAGAAAAAGAAGACCTAATACAAGTTTTGCAGCAATAGCTGCAACAAGCTAATGCTAATAACGAAGTACAAAGACAGCTTGAGAGACTACAACAGGAATTCCAGCAGATGCAAATAGGCTATCAGAGCAGTTTGGTAGAGAAAGACAAGCAATTACAGGATATACAGGAAAGGCACAAGGATGATCCCAAGCTCACAGAATTCATCACAGAATCCATTTCCTTGAATGATCAATTACTACAGCAACAAGAAGCACTAAGCCAAAGAATATCGCAATGGAACTCGTTTTGCAAAACAAGTGATACTAATCAAGTCGTAGATTTACGACATGATTATGATTTAGTTGATAAACAAGTGACTGAATATTTGGTTTGCCAGGAAACAGAGGAGGGAAAAATAACAGGCGCACCAATAATAAATGACAAACATAAATAAATGCTCTTCGACATATGGGATACATAGATCAAAGAGGTTGAGCAAGCAGTGGAAGAAGCAACTACAGTGGCCAATAGCCTGATTGATTGCATAAATGAGAATTTGCATAGAGCAAATTTAGTCTCTGAAACCACTCCAGGATATTTGCCAAAAGTATAGAAGCTACAATCGGACTGGAGACATAGGGCTCAAGAAAGGGTAGAATCGATTAGAAAATTAACTAAGTTGAATTGGGAATCTTACTGGGCTTATTTAGTAAAACCTCACAGCCAGTGTATGACTCTCAAAACCATCATCAATTCTGCCGAAAAAATGGCGCCAGCTCTAGCAGATTCTGTTTTCATAGGACAATTAAAGGCTGAAATCGGCCAACCGACTTTGCTCAAACAAATGTTGAATGCTTGTGATATTAAGGAGCGAATACAGAAATAGTTAGAAGTTAGCTTTAGATTTGATTTTAGAAATAATTTTACTTTATTTTTGCCTAGGAAAAGGACGGTCATTTAAACCGTATCCTAAATTTTTGTAAATAAGTTATTTTTAGACATAGTTAGTAGTATTTAAACCCTTCTCATGCATTTAGAGAAGGGTCCAGAAATTTATCAAAAACTTGTCCTCGGAACATGCACTTTTGCACCCTCCAAGGAGGTTTTGGTGAATGAATGGAACAGGGTTAATTGATTTTTGCATCTGATATATGCTACTGATGTTGCACTTCTGTACTCTTAGTTGATGTCAGATTGAGAAGAGATAAATTGTTATCACTTGAAGCTCATGAGTAGAACTAGTTATAAATGGTACTTCTATCTCTTAACTGTTTCTATATCCTGTGTTAGAGTGATATTTAAATTCAATTGTTTATATGTTAATGCTTGAATGCCTGAGTTATCATTTGGCACTTTTGTATGGTGATAGCTATTTATTTGTGCTTGATATGTGAACAACTTACTATGCGATATGCTTCTCACAACTGTTTTGTCTAACTTTTTATGTGAAGTAGTTCATCTATATTGAATTCTTTTCTTGTAACAGTTGAGTGATCTTTATTACCAATTGTTATTTGAAATCATTTTAGATCACATCACAATAAAATCTTTCCCCGAGTTAGTATAGATATTAGATGTCGTTGCTTTTTTAGAATACAATTGCATATCATTATATTAGAATTAGAATTAGATTATCTCATTTAGAATCTTTCAAAGCCACAAACATCAATCAATCTTAAACACAGACACAAATTGGGAAACTGGTCCCATTATCCCTAGTCGGACCCACTATACTAAACGGAAAAGGAGCTGCCAACCAAGGTCCGGACAGAGCGGGTATCCCCCTTGTTGTTGAACCGATTTTCGGGGCATCAACATATTTGGCGCTAGAAGGAGGGCTGAAACGAGTTGTCTGATGGAGTCCTTTTGATTTTAACATTTTATTATGATGGCTCCTCTGAAACTTCCAATTTGGAGTTGTATCCATGTACGTGCATCTTCCAATACTCCACCCGAAGTGGTAAGACTCTTGTCTCAGGTAAAATTCAATGGTAAGAGAAATTCTTCCGCTTTTAATCATGCTCTTCAGTTTATTCAAAATATTTCAAATTCCAATTTTCAAGGAATTAATGAAGGTATTTTATGCAGAATTTTTACTCTTACATTCGTAGCAAAAGCTAGGAACTGGTGTAGAACTCTTCCAGTTGCCTCAATTCACAGCTGGGATCAATTTGTCACAATTTTCGTTTGTAATTTTGACCGCTATGATTATGATCAAGTATACGATGAAATTGAGTATCTACGAAAAGAAAATGAGCCTGCTAGGGACTTTAATATTCGATTTCATTTGAATTGTTTGAAGTGCAATTTTGAACCTATAAAGGAGGAATCACTAGATTGGTTTGAACATAACTATGCTCTGCCTCCTATTCCCAATCCTTATGAAATAAGTCGAAGATTTGTTCAATTCTCTTCTAGCAC
Source organism: Pinus taeda (assembly GCA_000404065.3). Lineage (NCBI taxonomy): Eukaryota > Viridiplantae > Streptophyta > Pinopsida > Pinales > Pinaceae > Pinus > Pinus taeda. The sequence goes on from APFE030623197.1 coordinate 30,729, forward strand.
AAATGAGAAACCCAATTCAGATATGTCAATAAATTGTGATGAAGAGGTTTTGCAAAGCTTGGAAAATATTTCTGATCAAATAAAAGAAGACAATAGCAGCAATTCTGGAGAAAGAGCTGCCTTGAAATCTGGAAGCAACTTTGAGGTAAATTCAGAAAATTAGATTGCAAATCAGCAAGTGCAAGCTACAACTAAGGTAAATAATAACATGCAAATAGCTGTACAAAATTCTGAAGATTTTCATGATGAGAAAATTTAGAAATCAGGGCAGCAAAGCGATCTTCCTCAAAGAAGAAATACAGTCACACAAAAGAACGATCTAAAATCTGAAATTTACGATGAGCACAACGCACAAGAATTCTCAAACAGAGATATTTTTAATTGCATTATTTCAGAATCACATTTTTCCCTTTATCCTGATATTTTTAATGGTAATTCATCCCCTCTTGTTGTTAATGATATTTCAAAAAATACAGAGGTTGATCTAAATGAATCGCCATTAAGTTTTGATCAAGATAGAGAAGTAATTATTGATCATTCCTCTACAATTAACAAACATGAAGTTCTTGTTCCTCCTTATTTTGATATACTGGGTGAAATCGAAGGGAAATCTAGAGAATCCGGTGAAATCATTTACGATAATTACTCTGATATTGAAGATGTTGATTTTTCTCGAGGAAGTCATCAGAATCTTCAAACAACATTTGAAAGTAAGAGTAATTTGAATCTAGAAATTATTCCAACAGCAGTAAATTATCCTCATGATTTCACTATTCAAGAAAATATCCCAATTTATGATTCATATCATGATCAAGCAAACTTTCCTGCTCATAATCATAATGTTCTTTCTAATTCACAAGTTGGAATTCGAAATTTCTCAAATTCCATAATTCTGGCCAATCCTTGTGAAAAAGGAAATTATTTCAAAACGATTCCAATTGTGTTGTAACAATAATTGTATAGATGGTAATTTCAGTCTATTTTCATTTATTCACTTATTTTGTATAAAATCAGATTTATCTTTTGATTTCAATTTTCAGATTTTTGATATATTACGCTGGCACATTGAGCACCTTACTATCAAACGTTCAATTGATGTATTTCCTTTTTGGAAAATTAAAGTTTTTGAAAGACATCAAAAGCTATTTCAATATCAATTACAATCGATGTCAATGTTTTATCAAAAGCTTCTATCTTCTTTAAGACAATTTCAATAAAAGAATACAGTTTTAGCAATCTTCCAGCAATTCAATTTAATTCCTAATTGTTTGTTTCGTTTGAAAAATTCCCATCCGTTCCTCATTGATTCATTTAAAAAACAAAAAGGTATATATTTGGAAAATTTATTCTCACAAAAAATTGTTAATAGCTTAACATTTACACGTAACTCTAATAATATCCTCTAGGCCTTTGAATATAAAAACTCATATCTTCAATCTTGCATGACATCTCTTTGTTTGAATATTTCTCAATCCTTAGTAGAAATCCATCCAGATTTCTATGATCCAATCAGTATTCAATTGGAAAAAAGATTTCATGAGAAAGAGATTTTAAATAAATTCCTAACAGCAGTTGTACATTTTGAATTTAGATTTATTTTTTTTAGATTTTTATTCTTATTACTAACATTTGAATTGTATATATATGTAGGAATAAAAATGAGAGAATCGTTACACTGGAAATTTGACTATACCTAGCCATTTTCACGGATATGGTTAGAATAGGAGTAGGATTAATTTAGTTAGTCTATGTAGATGATTTATCTGTAGATCAAAAGGAAGCAATTAGCCATTGTCCATATCATATACATATTCAAGGAAATATTTACCCCTTAGAAAATGCCTAGTTCTCCTTTAAAGATTTATTTTTGCAAAAAAGACCAGTTGTGAATGGTTACATTAGGAATTTACCAAAAAGATACCGATTCTCTTTTAGATTTTGATCTTTCTCTTGTATAAATAGAAAATATTTTGGAAAATTGATCTTTATTATTGGAAAATACAATTAAAGACTCTAGCCTAGATATGATACTAGTTTCAACTTCGTAAAATTCGATGAAAACAACCTTTAGTGAGAAATTGTTTTATATCAGTGTAATGAAAGGTATCAATAACAAAATAAAGATTCTCTGTAGAACAACTCCTTCCAAAAACTCTACTATTTTCGTCCAGAGCTATCTTAAGGAAACAATGACTTCCTCCCTACTAAGGAAATCACAACTTTCAGAGGAACAATCCAAGAATACACTTCATATTAAAGAGTGAGAGGTCTCATCACGAGCCGACTTATCATATCACAGATATTATAACTTGTTGTCTTTGCCAATACTGCAGACCACAACAGGGCAATGACTCAAGATTGTTGCAATCAAAATACAAGGGGTCTCATCACGAGCCAGCTTGTTCAGCAAAGTTATAAATCAAGTGAATGACTATGTCATAAATTGGCTATCAAACCAAGACATTGTTCTTTAAGAGTAAAATAAAATCAAAGCAATAAGTGTGGATGTGGATTCTTCTTTAAGAGTTGTAGGTTTCTTTAAGTAGGATAAAGGATCATTGTTGGGTAACAGGTAACCCTGTCGAGGCTATGAATGCCTGCTGGTAGCAGAGGCTCTACCTACGACAAATGAGCAAATTTAAAACTGATTTACAGAGAAGTCTTTGTTTTATCTTTATAAAACCAAGTAATGACTGATGTAAATACAAGGACTAACTTGAGGAAGTAAATAATCAGAGTTGAAAATAGGTGAAACAAAATATCATTGACAGGTTAGAACATAATGTACTTTATCTTTCAATAATAAAGTTTAATATTCTGGAAAAAATTTTGTTTTGGAAGTATAGAAAATTCAAAAGAATGACAGAGATAACTGGTTCTTCCAAGTGAATTGCCAATTGTTGTGACCACCAACAACCCCCCTTTTTTTGTTTAGTGTTATTACTAATACTAAATAAAAGGGGACCCTTAGTCAAAAAATTTCAAAAAATCAATTAGTGATTGTATTTCCTTTTCAATAAAACTTATCATCATAAACTTAAGAAAAGGCCCTTGCGAAATCTAAAAAAAACTTAAGTTTTGTGATGAAGGAAGGTAAAATCACTCCTTAAAGGATATCGCATCACAGAGAGGATGATAGTATGCCTACTTACAAGCTAAACTCCAAAATTGCGAGAATGCGATGCGAAACTGCACAAGGATAAATATATATCACATCGCAGGTCTTAGAAGCTCACTTATGATTAAAAATCACAGAAAATGCCGATTTGCAATATTGCATATTGCAATATCGCACATCGCAAGAAATTGCTTAACACAAAATATGCACATCTTACAATCATGCAATATTGCGACATGCGATACTGCGATATGCGATATTGCGACTATGTGATATCGCAAAATTACAATAAAGCGGCAAAGTAACCTCGTAATAGGACAACATAGAGACTCGCGATATTGCGATCTACGATTATGTGATATTGCGATACTACGATTTGCGATATTGCAAACAAAATCGCAAAATCGCTCCATCACAGATTTCTCAGGTCCACTATCCAAGAAAAAAGCTTTTTCCATAAAACGAGACTGGTTATGTGCTTTAATGCTCATTAATGAAGTAGTTTCCAGTTGTTAATGAAATGTGATTTCGTGTTTATCAAGATCTAGTTCACGTAAGGTGGTATACTTTTGCATGTCTTTGGCATTTATAGCTTTCCCGTCACTGTTCCTTATCATTACTTTCACCTCACTTGTAAACTGCAGGAACGAAGAACGAAAAGCTATACAAAGCAGTAAAAAGGAAGTTATGGGTAAGAAAGGCAAAGCTCCAATGTCTGAGGATAAAGAAATGGCGCCCCTATACACAGACACCACATGCGATAGAGAAGCGAGTATTTCCAACTACGAAGGCATGTATAATCTACTCGAGGAAGAGGATCCTAAGGTAACGAAATTTACGGCTTCTGCAGGTTCATCAACATCGTCCGAAGCATCAGTTGTAGACTTAGCTTGTTCATTTTTGCACCGGATAGCTGCAAGACCCAAAATTCTCCCCTATACGGACATGATTAAGTGGGTTATGGATAGTGCCGATATTAAAAACAGACAGTTTAAAACTCAGGGCCAAGGACTGCTTGGCTCATTTGCTCAACAAGATTTGAAGCTTATGTATCATTTGCCAGAACCTCAGGCGATTTATAACAAACAATTCGTGGAGAATTTTACTAAAGAAAATGAAGACTTGGCAGATTCCACTAAAGACTGGTCAAGGAGGGATGAACCGCTGAAAAAGGATAAACATGGTATGTATAGTACTAGTTCCCTCACTTCCCCATATTGCTTTGCTGCTGCTATGATCTATAGGCTTTATGGGAGGCCAGATATTAACAAATTTCCATCCGAGTGGTTACCACTATTGGATGCTGCCATTCATTCTATCATTTTAGATTGGTCTAGAATATTGTCAGATAACTTAGCTACTACCATTATAAATTACCGCCTAAAAGAGCTGCTTCCCAAAGAATTTATCCCCCATTTTATTTATCAGCATATGTGATGGATGCAATTTGCTATGTTTCAAAGTTTGTTGTAATGGGGTGGAAATGGACAACTCAAGACCCTCTACCCATTCATGTTTATCATAAAGAGTTGCGGGATTCTAAATTCCCCCCATTTTTCTACAAAATTTGTCATGGAGTCATGTTACCCCTCTACAAGACATTGTACGATAAAGATGCTCCAAGACGCTCTCCAGAAGCAGAAGCAGACATACAAACAGTGGTGAAATGGTTTGGAGAGGAATTGTTTACATATGTTAGAGTATTCGGAAGTGCCACTTCCCCTCACATCTTACCTTTGTATGTTCCCAATAAACTCTTGGCAAGGGAAATTTCTTATCAAACCTATGGAGAAGGAGGTTTGACTAAGGATTTAAAGGATAAGAAGAAAGCTATATGGCCACAATTTCCTGTAGCCTATGGGGCCTTCTCATTGTTTGATATAGGTCATGCTTTCAAAGAAGTGAACAATATAACCTGTCTGCAATTATTCAAATTCACAGCAAGATCGTTTGACCCTCACGATGTAGCTAAGAATTTCACTATTGTGGTTAAAATAAAAGTGTTCATCAAAGAAGCAGATCCTTTTGATGATGTGTTTCAACAAAAAAGCACGCTTGAAGAAATTCTAAATACAGCTCAAACGCGTTTCTACCCAACAGAGTTTCAGAGATTCAAGACATACAGGGAAAGAAGGCTAGCCAATATCCCTTTAGATAAGCTAAGCTTAGAACCCAGAAGGGAACCCATTCCAAGCATTAGCCTCAGTGAAAGTTCTGACACAGATAAATCTAAATCCAAATCCGAGAAAGAAGTATCGGAACACTCTAAAAAATCCGAAAGTGACCATGGAAAGAGCGAAAATTCAGTAAGGGATACTGCCCAATAAAAAGAGCCTGAACAACAATAGGTGTTAACTTCTCCACAGGAAGGTCCTCCCATTCTCATCGGCCAACCACCATCAAATAGAACAGAGCTAGACAAAGAATAGCAGAACTTCAATGATATGATCAATCTTGAAGGCCAAAGCGTAAAGAAACCTGAAGGGAATGTACAGGCAATAGAAGAAATGGTCACAGGAACAATTGACGATATCTCGGACATGGAACACATCCCTATTACCCCATCCTTTGAACTTGTACTCAAGATAGAGGAAATTCCTCCTCTTGATGTATTTTACAGTCCGCAACATAAAGTAGTAGTAAGAAGACAAAGGAAGAAGAGGAAATTGGAAAACGTGATATCTCATGACACAGAGCAATTCAATGTCCTATGGCGAGATCCTACTACTGATCCAACCGAGAATCTCACCAAATTATCCCAAATTGCAGGAGCTTATGCCTCTGCAACTATTGATAAAGCATCTGAAGTATAACAATTGTTAAAAGAAAAAGAAGACCTAATACAAGTTTTGCAGCAACAGCTGCAACAAGCTAATGCTAATAACGAAGTACAGAGACAACATGAGAGACTACAGCAGGAATTCCAGCAGATGCAAATAGGCTATCAGATCAGTTTGGTAGAGAAAGACAAGCAATTGCAGGATATACAGGAAACGCACAAGGATGATCCCAAACTCACAGAATTCTTCATAGAATCCATTTCCTTGAATGATCAATTACTACAGCAACAAGAAGCACTAAGCCAAAGAATATCGCAATGGAACTCGTATTGCGAAACAAGTGATACAATCACTAATCAAGTCGTAGATTTACGACATGATTATGATTTAGCTGATAAATGAGTGAATGAATATTTGGTTTGGCAGGAAACAGAGGAGGGAAAAAGAACAAGCGCACCAATAATAAATGACAAACATAAAGAAATGCTCTTCGACATATGGGATACACAGATCAAAGAGGCTAAGCAAGCAGCGGAAGAAGAAGCTACATCGGGTAATAGCCTCATGGATAGCATAAATGATAATTTGTATAGAGCAAATTTAGTCTCTGAAACCACTCCAGGATATCTGCCAAAAGTACAACAGCTACAATCGGACTAGAGACAGAGGGCTCCAGAAAGGGCATAATCGATTAGAAAATTAACTAAGTTGAATTGGGAATCTTACTGGGATTATTTAGTAAAACCTCACAGCCAGTGTATGACTCTCAAAACCATCATCAATTCTACCGAAAAAATGGCACCAGCTCTAGCAGATTTTTTTTTCACAGGACAATTAAAGGCTGAAATCAGCCAACCGAGTTTGCTCAAACAAATGCTGAATGCTTGCTATATTAAGGAGCGAATACAGAAATAGTTAGAAGTTAGCCTTAGATTTGATTTTAGAAATAATTTTACTTTATTTTTTCCTAGACAAAGGACGGTCATTTAAACATGTTTGTAAATAAGTTATTTTTAGACAAAGTTAGTTGTATTTAAACCCTTCTCATGCATTTAGAGAAGGGTCCAGAAATTTATCAAAAATTTGTCCTCAGAACATGCACTTTTTCACCCTCCAAGGAGGTTTTGGTGAATGAATGGAACAGGGTTTATTGATTTTTGCATCTGATATCTGCTACTAGTGTTGCACTTCTGTACTCTTAGTTGATGTCGGATTGAGAAGAGATAAATCGTTATCACTTGAAGCTCATGAGTAGAACTAGTTATAAATGGTACTTCTATCTCTTAACTGTTTCTATCTCCTGTGTTAGAGTGATATTTAAATTCATTTGTTTATATGTTAATGCGTGAATGCCTGAGTTATCATTTGGCACTTTTGTACGGTGATAGCTATTTATTTGTGCTTGATATGTGAACAACTTACTATGTGATATGCTTCTCACAACTATTTCGCCTAACTTTTTATGCGAAGTAGTTCATCTATATTGAATGCTTTTCTTATAACAGTTGAGTTATCTTTATTACTAATTGTTATTTGAAATCATTTTAGATCGCATAACAGAAAAATCTTACCTTGGGTTAGTATAGATATTAGATGTCGTTGCTTTTTTAGAATACAATTGCATATCATTAGATTAGAATTAGAAGTAGATTATCTCATTTAGAATCTTTCAAAGCCACAAACATCAACCAATCTTACACACACACACAAATTGGGAAACTGGTCCCATTATCCCCAGTCGGACCCACTATACCAAACGGAAAAGGAGCTACCAACCAAGGTCCGGACCGGGCGGGTATCCCCCTTGTTGTTGAACCGATTTTTAGGGCATCAACAGGGCCTGAAGAAGCTACATGGGAAATGACAGATTGGATGCAAGCCCTATATCCTTCATTATTTACCGATTGAGGCAAAGCAGTTTTGGTTGGATGTTGGCTTATGTTTGGCATATATTTTGGTGATGTTTTGATATTTGTATATGTATATGTATATGGATGTAAATATCGCCATGATATAAGCTACAAATGTCTAATAAGCGATATGGGTGTCATGTTATTATGGTTGTTATATTGTCATGTTGTTATAATGTTTTGCTTTTGAGCACGTTCTTCATTGTAAATACTACAACAAGCTTAGTTATAAAGCTCCATGGGCAGTATGTTTGCTTTTCAGCTGTTTTACTGAGGTCTTGGTGTGGTTTAACACCGAGGATGGTTTTCCCCAAGGGGGAGGGTTCTGTAACAACCCTAGTTAAAAGTTCATGTAATAAAAGTTAATAAAGGAAAAATAATACCATGGTTAAGGGACACTTATTCCAAGCTGAATGTTTGGAAAATATATCATATTGGGCAGCACTGGATGTGTGTTTTGGCTAAGGAAATTGGCAAAGGCTAAGGCTAAGGCATTAAAAGGCATATTGTCACATTTATTTATGAAAATAAAGGAAATTAGGGGAAAAGGAAGGTAAAAGGTCACAGGTTCCATGTGAGGAGGAAATTGAAGGAAAATAATGGAAAATGAAGAAATTAGAGGCCTCATGCATAAAAATGCTTTTGAAGATCAGTTCATGGCTTTTTGTCAAGTTCAATTTTGGAGCTCTTTCATTAGTCTCTCTCTCACTCTCTCACTCTCTAGGTCACGTAGAATTTTCTTGGTGCACTCTACTTTGGAGCAAAGAAAAGGGAAGGTGAGGAAAGGAAAGGAAAAAATCAAGGAACAAGGAAAGGAAAGCAGGTTCAAGCAACTCCAGCAAGAATACTTGCAGGTAACCTTTTACATGTGTGATTTCGGTAACCTTTTGCATGTGTGATTTCCTAGCTAGTTTCGACATGCATGGTTTTTCCTGTAGGTGTATGGTCCTCCTGCTAGTGGTGGCATGGCTTTTTTAGGTTATGACAGTGCTTTTCAACCTAGCATATCTTTTTTCTCAATGCCATGGTATGTTGGGATGTTGATCTTGGTTTTTGAGATTTGGTTTGTCAGATGGATTTCGGAATCCGGGGCGAAGGTGGTCTCAAGGTTCATTCCCAAAGGCCTAGGAATCCATTGACTAGTTTTGGTGGGATACACAGTAAATATTGAGGGAGAAGTCTCGTTTTCAGGCCTAGTGATTTAGGTTTGGATTGCGATAAATCCTGAGAGACAAGGAGACTGAAAATTCCTCAAGTGATGGATTTCAGATGGCATTCCAAGTTGTGTTCAGTTGTGATCAGAGCACCAGTTTTGGTGTGATCACAGATGGATGAGGGTGGAGGTGGTTTAACCTTTGGATTCCCTTGATTTTTCTTGGATTGGTTGTTCTATGAGATCCCACATTCATGCTTGGAATATGGCACAGGGGTGACTAGCTGAAAGAGAGATTTGGTTCAACCATGTCTGTGGTCGGGTGGTACGTGGAAGTCCTAAACCTGGTCAGATTTGCTTGTGATTAATAAAAGATAAGTCATCTTACTTTTGCATTGATTTGTATGTAGGTTTAATGGTTGTCATATCTCTGATATTTAAATGGTTTTATGCTAGTTATAAGCATGGTTATGTGACTGGTTTATGTCATGGTTATTTCATGTATTTACTTGTAACAGTTAAATGGATGGATGCAAGACCTAATTGATGATATAGTAGCTCAATGGAGAAGGAGGTGATCCTTCTGATGATGCTTCATAAGTTGTTTTAGTCATTTATACTCTATCTTGTATCTTAGACCTGTAGGTTGCACTGATGCCAAGTGTTTGACAGAATGTTAGTCCCAGTTGGGGATGCTTAAGCTAAGTCCTGAGGGTGATTTGATTGACCAACATTGTTATTTTTTTTTAATGATTTCTGAAAGTTACAACAAGTAATGGGCAGAGGCCAGGATTATGGACTAGAAAAGTGGCTCAAATCCCAGAGTTGCTGGCACAAAAATGGAAATTATGGACCACAGTTGCTGGCAGGCAAGCCTTTGAGAGTGACTTTGAGTTTCTTGTCACTCCCTTACCTATATAATGAGAGAAAATTAGGGCTAAGATCTACAGAATAACAATGGGACCTAGGGATAAGTTGCTTAAGTGGCTGACTTGTCTCCTGAGGGGTTTGTTGATGATGTTGGATGAGTGTATGTGATGTTTCGTCTATTCCACTTCCTTAAGGTCACCTAGGAGATTGAATCTGATTGTAGTAGCATCTCTCCTCATGTTTACCCCGGTTGGCATGGTTACTTTGGGTACACTTGCGGTGTTACAAGGTACATATAAAAATTATGTAGTCATTATTGAGGGATGTGATTCAAATGTATAAAGGTACTTGGGTATTTGGAGGAGGTTCCATTATTTAAGTATTTATTGTGTATATTATCTCTCTTATTTATATTGGAGTTGTGTTTCATGCTCACATTGTTGTACATGGTGTGTACTTTTGGTTATGTCATTGGATCATATCATTGGGTATCAAAGATATGATACTAGGGTTTTGTTCTCCACATGTGACATTTTGGAATTTTCTCTATAAATTTTTTATGGGAATCTTCAAAAAACAGAATTTTAAGAAGTCCAAGCTAAGAATAAGTGTTTAAAATTTTATGCTCTAGTTCACTATACTTTTAAAGATATAACTTATGGAGGTTAGGGTTTATTACTAATCCTAAAATCAATTTCAAATGAGTCCTCTTCAAATTTCATTATAATTCTTTCAAGGAATCTTTAGACAACAATATGTTGAGGTGACTAAGGAAACACATCTATTGTCAAGTGATCAAAATTTTATATTCTAATTTTCTATACATTCAAAGACATAACTTGTGGAAGTTAAGGTTTGCCACAAGCCCTAAAATCATCTTTTAAATGAGCCATCTTGGTAGGTTCGTTGTAACATTTTACCAGAGATGTTTCAGATTGTGAAATTTTTAGGATTTTAAGGAGACATATTGAAGTACCTTAGTAATTTCATAATCATATTTGCAAAATTGGATTTGTGGTTATTTATACAAATTCAATCTTAGGAAGGAGCAAAATATCAACAAGTTTTTGGAAGGTCTTCATAACTTTCCCTTGACACACCAAATTTTGATTAAACATATACTATTTTATAGAAAACACATTCGGGTAATATAGCCAAAGTTTCAAACTTAGAAGCAATGAAATTATAGAGATTCATTAGATGAAATATTGGCTAGAATAATAAACTACGAAACAAGGATTTAAAATGTATGTTAACTTTTAACTATCATAACTTTAGATTGGGATGTCCGATTGAGGTTATTCAAAAGTTGTTGGAAAGAGGAAAAGATGGAAGAATGTACTTGAAAAATAATCATAACTATTGAGATCATTATTTTTATGTTGTTAAAGTTATATGCTAAGGATTTTTGTTATACCTTAATTAAGAAGTAATAGAAATAGCTAAATCTATTGGAAATGAAGATAAAGATGGAATCAATCCTATAGAATGGTTGACGACAATAAAGGAATCTATTAATACTCCTTGCGGGGCAAGTCTTTATTTGAATGGTGAAGCTAGAAAATGGTGGATGAGTATTGATTATAATACTAGATGACACACTACCTAGGAAGTGCTCCCTCTCTTTCAGCAGGAGTACTCCAAAACTTTTTGACCATGCCATATTTAATATTCCTACTAGGAAATAACAATGAAAATCAAGAACATGCATTAAGCTACTATAATAAAAATTTCAAACATGAATGCACAATCAATACACCATGAAATTTGGGCAAGAAATATGAGCCATTTTATTAATACTAATAGAAGTTGGGTACAATAGAGTAAGAACAATAGAAAATGGGCTTGCTTCTGCAATTAATGCAAAACCCAAGTGAGAATGTGAAAACCATCCTGCTGGAAATGACTGAGCAGGTAGCACACACTGCCCAAATTAAACCACTATTTCTACTGGAGAAGAACTAGAATTTCTACCCTCAAAAGTGCTTAATTTTTTTTACCAAATTAACCTAGATCTCCTCACACCAAACCCATGAAAACCCATAAAAATCTTGGGCTAATTCCAGCTAACCCGGAGAGCCCCAAAAAGTCCAAGTTACCCTCCCTAGTAAGCTTTGCGCACTATTGAAGAATATGCTCAATCCCATCAAAATCCACTATTGGAAATATCACCAAAAGCACCACAATTTCACCTCTGAAAAATAACTTTTTCTCCAACCCAATCTCTCCTGAAAACAAGTTATCCTTCCTCCCTGCGCAGGCTTCAACTAGTGAGTCTTGTGCACTTTAAAAATGAAGAAAATTTGACCCTATAACTCTTGTACTTCCAACCTTACAAAATGGTACTAAAAACGTAGCCTCAAGGTGCGGAAATCTCCTACAAACACTGGTATCTCCAGCCCAACTCTAGTTGCTGCAATAAATGTGCCACAATTTGCTACTATGCCTATTACCGCTCAAACTAATAGGGGGCATAAAAGGGAAAACTATAAGATCAAGGGAAACAATGGAGGCTTAGCCTATTGTCACCTCAGCTAAGACTCCTTGCTCTTTACAAACTTTCATCAATTGGAGGATACACATTATATAAAAAGTCACTTGTGAAGGATGAATCAACCAATGTGTTCGAAGTGACTCTAATAATCCTTTTCCTAGAAGGGTTTTAAGAATAGAGATTACTTGCATGTTAAGAAAGGTACAAATATTTATAGGATGATGAGGTGAGGATTTGAAGGTTTGGTTAGAGGAATATGCCTTATGAAGGAGTTTCCCAATCGTAAAATCTTGATTAGACTTGACTTCCCAAATGGTTCTTGAAGATTTGACTTTTCAAAAGTGTGGGACCACACGGGACCAAGTGGACCCGAACTAGGTTAAGGGGGAAGAATATAGAACCCAATAATGTTCTTAACCCAGACAAGGAATGGGAAAGGATCAAAGCAATAATTTATACTTAAAGGTGCAAATTGATCCTATGAGGCACTAGCCTAGGCAACACCAAGGCAAAGTTTGGTCTCAGAGCTAGCGCTTGGGTTATCTCACAATTCCACTATCATAATAGCTTCAAAATTGGAGGAGGCCTCGAGGACACACCAACGTAGTAGAGGCTAGGAGATCAAAAATTTTCTTGGGCTATTTTGTCAGGAAAATGATGCCTTAGGTGACCCAACTTGGTTAGACCTAGAAGAGAGAGGGAAAGGTGAAGAAAATTATTTCTTGAGAGACAACCTATTGGAGGACCAGTGCCTTAATCATTGGGGACAATGGATTCTAGGAGAATGATGAGAAAGGACCTTGTATTTTGTTCAAGGAGGCCTTAAGGACTTCTTTTCTTAGCCTTTAGGGAAAGAGGAAGAGACCTCCAATATTTTATACTTCGCTTGAAAAATGAGGTGTATTATCAAGATAAATTCTCCGATGGAATAATCCCTAGGATATTTCATTCACATACATGGGCCAAATATTGAGAGATGTTATATAGAAACAATAATTCCACAAATTTTCAATTGTGCAATGCAACAATTAGCCCTACTATAACGAAAATTCCATTCAATGCATATGACAAAAGTTTAAAAAAAAAAAAAAAGCATTAAAAGTGTGTACTTACATTTAATAGAACATATCCAACCATTAAAAAATTTGACAATAAAGAAGCTCCAAGATAAAATACTCCGATCCAAACATCAAAATTCATCCATGCTCCAATTCTTCATCACAAAAAAAGTGTGACACTCTCTAAAGAGAAGAGAGATCCAATCCAAAGTGATGATGAGAAAATGAAATCATCTCATTTGTATTATACACTAATTAGGAGTTTGAATTAGCCTCTTAGGCCTACACAAGCCCCAAAAATAAAATAATGTGCTAATAACCTAACTTTTGGTGACAAGCCCACCAAACTAGCTCATAAATGAAATAATAAGCCTCTCAAGAGATCAAATGATAAACAATACATGTCTCTGGGCCCTCCAAGAGGCCTGCTGAGGTCCATAGGTACCATAAATAAGACCCTCAAAAGTGATGGACAAGGGATTGCCCCCTTGTTCTCCAAACAATAAACCCGTGGTGCTCCCAATGGGTGTGGGGGCACAATAATATCCTCATGGGTATCCAAATGAGTCGAATATGCCTGTAGGCCATCCATAAGGGCTTCAATGATGGTTTAGGTGATGCCACATCATGCTACAAGTCCTGGGTCATCTGCCAAGTGCATGGTGCAATTGTGGGGTTGGCTAGGTAAAGGTGAACTAGGTGCATCTTCCTCATATAATAGGTGAATATCAAGAAATCTATGAACATCCTTAGGGATCCATGGAGTGTTTTCTACTGCCGTGGAGGCCCATGGCTCTCAACACACACCCTACATGTGCCAATGTATCCCTCTAGAGGGTTAGGGCCTCGTATAGTGAGACCAAACCCAAGATGGTGACCATCTGCAATGTTGCACAAGATCCAATGCGTCCCCTACTTTCCAGTTCAACAAGTGATCAAATAAATCTATTTAAAAGAGCCCACCATAGGTGCGGACTTCATAATGGCCCACCCTTCCATAATGGGCTTCGGGATGTGCTAATGTTTCCAAACTCTGAATGGGGTTAACCAAGTATCCTATTAGGTGGTTTCTACTTCTAAAGGGGATAATGTGTCCAAGGTAAATCCTTTAAAAGGTGGTGGTATGTGATAAAGAGGTGAATGGAGTAGGGATGAGAAGGGGTAGCCCTGGGCCACATGCTGGGGTACAAGGGTATCTAATACAAGGGAAGCTCACACTTAGGTATATAATGTATAGTAGGGAGAAATTGTGGTACATGAGGTGCTCTGACCTTGATTTTTCCACCCTTATTTATATTCCTTTTTCCTTTTATGATTTTTATTTAGTCAACTGCTCAGGTCCTAAGGGATAAGAGCATGATGTGTGCGATGTAGCAGTTGATACCCCCTTTTAAGGTAGGGTGGTTCATTGCCTACCAAGGATTGGGGCAATCATGGGTTCCTATATGATGAAGGAGGCTCATAGAACATGTAGGAACCAGGGTGATTGCCATGATGATGGGGTAGTGCTCAGGTACTTTCTTTTACCCACGTGCTAAACGTGTTTTTCCTGAACATATTTTGAATTTTGTGGTACATTTTCCTGTTGAATGTGGCCAATTATGATTTTAACTTTATTTTTAGCTGCATCAACCTTTGGGGCATCATTCTCGACCTAACCCAAGGTGTGGGAAAGGTGAATGGGAGAGGTAACCCTATGTGGACCCAGTAGAGGAATGTGGGCCCTGGTGGGAGAAATGATGAATGGGGTAATAATGAGTGGAAATGGGGTAATATATGTTAATTAGGGAGCAGGACCACACAATCAAAATCAGGGTTTCTCGTGAAATACCATCCCTAAAGCCAAATGGTCAGTAAAAGAGATCCCATGGTACTAGAATCCAAGGTTAACATCTAAAACGGGTCTAAGGGAATAGAGCACAAACCTAGCCCACTCTTTTTGCTGAATCCCCCCATTAATCCATGCCCATAAGTGTCCATGATAAGCAAACTAAAATACACAATTACCAAATGACAAGGCATACTTTTAGGTTCAGGAGTCCCACTTTCAAACATATGATCATGGTAGATGGGTGAGGGACCACAAGGTTGGCTCAGGTGGTGGAGAAATGGCACAATAAGCTAGTTGGTGGTTGCAAGGGGCTATTGGTTGCTAGCTGAGGACCATCTTGGAGAAAAAAATTATTCTAGGGATGCCACCCATAAAATGGTGGGTAGCAGTGCCCAAGGAGAGTCCATAACTGGGTAAACTCCAACAATAAAGCTCAAGAGAAGCCCTAAATTAGACTCTAATTTCCCTCACTAGGGAGACACTCATAGTTCTCAGAAATGGAGGTGGAATTTCCACTTGGAATTCTTGTGTTGAGAAACACTCCTCTTCTTGTGCTCAATAGATCCAAGAGAGTTCAATTTTCATAAGATAGGTAGATAAAAGATGAGAAATGAGGGAATCCTGCTATTTACAAGAGTTGATCTTCTCTTCCTTGGTGGGAGGCAATCTCCACTAACTTGAGACTTCCATTCTCTCTCCTCCTTTCTCTAGTGTGAATAACTTAGGAGGTTCAAATTCGTCCCTTGTGGTCGTCACATTCCACTAACAAAATGATTTTCCCTTTTTCTCTAATTTGCATGGCCTCCATATCCTCCAAAATCAAAATGGGTCTACCTAACCCACTTTTCCTAAGTCCCTACATATCAAAATTTTCTCTTGATGTCAAAATTGTGAAATTGGAAATATGCTTAGGAAAATTATTTATTGAAGATATCACAGTCCTCCTCGCCTAAATTTTGCTTGTCCTCAAGAAACTGCAATTCTAGGTGTTGTAATACCTATTCACCCTCCCATGTGGAATCCTGATCTGGTAATTCCTTCCATTTGATGAGGAACTTGTTATACTCCTATACCAATAGGTGTCATATTTCATGATTGAATTGATGAGCTCTGTAATATGTTCATACCTTTCCTTGTTGCAAAGGTTTTCCATATTTTCAAGAAATCAAAAATCTAAAAAATGTAAAGAGGGTATACCCTAAAAGAAAAATCAAAGGTTAAAAAGAATAAAATGGTCAAAAAATGAGAAGAAATGAACCCAAAAGAAAAAATAGACTAGGAAAGTGTGCAAGTCTAAATGCCACTACTTTTTACTCTTGTACAATAAACAATTGTGTGCAGCTTGTTAACTTATGCCACAATTGATGAATAGTCAAACAGCTTAAGCTTGGCCCATTCATTTTTCAATTTCATGTTGTAGAATAGAGAATAAGATATGACCAAACAGTGTAAACTTGGCAGATAAGTAGATAGGTAGAGTAAATAAAAGGAGCTCAACAGTTTAATCTGAGCCCTTGGATGTAATAAGTGCAGACTTAGGTAGGCTTGCCATGTAAAAGAAAAAGAAGATTGATAAGGGTTTGCCAGTCTGAGTGCACCCAAATAAATAAGAAAAAATGTCAAGCTAAAGTCGGTAGGGTAGGTAGATGGTGTTGCAGAATTACTTGTGATGGATAATGTCTCTAAATGTGTTAATTTTTACTTTTATCACAAGTGCAAGGCAGACATTACACTTGATGCAGCTCAAGCAAGACAAAGTCAAATAACTAATTTTCGTTCACACTTTTCCCTAAAGATTTCACTAATTCCCCCTAAAGTATTAAGGTTTTTGAAAATTAAATGGGCTCAGAGCATTTCTCTTACTTCTGGAGGGACCGGACCCTCGGCCCAATAATTTAAATGGCCTAAGTACTTTAAACCATCCATAAGTCATTTATTCACTCTCATAAGTCTTTTTCTAAGTAAAAATGCTACTTTACTTAGAAAAATACACAATATCATATAAAAACGCATTTTTCCTCTTTAAAGTCTAAGTTTAAATATATATGTGAAATGTTTTAACTTGGCACTTTTACACTTCATAGTCATATTAACTATTAACATATTTAATATATAACTCCCGCACCATATTACCCTTCCCGTATTATTTAATATATTAAACATTCCCAACATCTTATATATCCCACCCCTGGTTGAATACAACCATAATCAACGTTTAAAAGAGGATTAATGAGTTAATTTGTAATTCATTAAGAACCTTAATTCCTCGCCGCACAAATGGGATTAGTTAAGCCTCTTGGTTAATTAATAACTTACCTATACATTCACAAATCATCCCGATATGGTTTATTAATTTGTTAAATGTATCGGGCCCACCGCAGTTAAAGTCCCCGTACCTCCTTTCCCATCTACCGCATGATCGCGCCCCCATCATCCAATGGTTGTCGCTGATATCGCTCCCCCCTAGTGACCGCGCTTTAACATGTGATCACCAAGCAGTTTTCCGCCCATACCTCCGCCATGCGTCGTGCATTCGATGTGATCGCTCGCCCTCCGCCCGATACCGCTTAACTCCAAAAGCAGTTTGATCGCATACCACTTACCACCCTCCACAAATGACAAAACATTATTTCCCCGCCTACGTCAATCACCCAATAATCCAAAAATCCCCGCCAACCTTGATTTTTTTAAATAAAACTAACAAAATTTCATTTTCATTGTTATACGTTGCGACCCATGCTCCCATGCAAAAAAACGTCCAAGTCAACTGTTCTAGCTCTCAGACCACCACCTGGTTAAGAAACTTGCAGCGACGCAGCCCAGAACCTGTTATCCTTCCATCTTGGCACTGTTCACCTCCTTTTTATAGGTATTTATCCAATCTACACTGAAACCCTATAATTTTGGTTTTTTATTGAAAATTCTACAAGAAAAGGGCCAAATTCAGTTCTAATCCAAGTCTATGTTCGCGGTATAAAGTCCTCAACCTGTTGTCTTGCCTATTTTACACAAAATTCGCCCAAATCCATTTTTGAATCCACAAGAACCAAAAATGGAAACCCCTATAGCCCTGAATGTCACACCTATGAACGCCCCTCACAAAGACTTAGATTATCTGCCTCTGGCTGATAAATATTTTTGGATAAAAGACTTATTTGGTGATAAAAACCATCTCCAGGTCTTCTGCCAAGCTAGAGATATTTATCTGAATAAGTGACATTTTTGGACTGTGGGAATCTAACCTTCCCATGTATTTCCTCCCCTCAGTCCATGTTTTCCCAGACATAATTCATCAATGTTGTGCTAAAAATGATCCTAACCATAGAGTTGTTATGTCCCCAAGCCAAATAGTCCTTTTTCCCATAATTGTTCAATCCATCAATGAAATGTTGTAATTCCACTCCAGTCAGCCCCTCACTCCTATTTCCATGACATATTTACTTGAAAAAGCATCTCAGTTGTCTCAATCAGAAGTAAGCCGTATTGGTCAAATTTTCATGTTACCAAAGCACCAGCCTAAAGGTCCACCCCCTTATCTGCAAACTTGCTTCACTGAAACTGGAAGACTCGTTGTTGATATGATATCCCTGATTATGGGATTTAGCTCTAGTGAATATGTTGATGATATCACCGTAGTGTTACTATCAATGTTTACTCTAGGACAGCCCCTTGCTGTCAGATATGACTATGCCTCCTATATAGCCAATAAGATCCATGACAAATTCTTGAATTTGTAAAATGAAGGAGACTTTAAATACACTACTTTCATATATCACCTCATGTTGTATCATCAGTCAGATAACTTTTCTTTTCTTATCAAGAAACTTGACACCAAAATAAATCCAAGGTTTGTTATCTTTTGGAGTCCAATCTTTCATAATACCAGTGAGTCCCCTTACACTTATAGTGAGTTCATTGACCTATTTGTACATCCAACAACCACTCTGTTGACAGGAGTTTCCCCTCCTAGGATCAATGGTGACATGAAGAAGATTCTCTAGCTCTCTAAGCAGTGCAGGATAGGTGACTGGTACCTATATAAAAATCACACAGAAATCAGGATGTATGGGTGTGAACTTTGCCCTTTTAAGTTACCCAAGTATATTTACATGAGATTATTTGCATCGGAGTATTTCGAGCAAATCATAAATGCAGATTTAGTCCATTTTTTTGGTGCCAAGAAGAAAGCTCAGCTAAGAATTAAGAACAAGCTAGGCCCTTTTGTCATCAATACTAGGGATGCATGGAAAGAAGCTGAATTTTTTTTAGAAGATCACCTTAGACTACAAAAGAGTTTTAAGTGGGTACCATATGACCCCAAAAGTTTTATATGTGACAGAAGGATGAAGAACAAGTTATCCCCATATATTCACCATAGGATCCCAAAAATTGAGTAGTTTGCAAACTTGGATGAATGGATAGAGGGGACCCTAGTAGAAGATGTTAGTGAGCAGGTCAATATAGAAAATGCTATGAGAGATCTTGAGAAAACCCTTGACCTGGATTCTTTTGGGCAGGTACCATTCAAGTTGTCTCAAAAATCAGCAATTAGTACATCCACTGCTGGAACCTCTCAACAGCCTCCACAGGAAGTCAGCATACCAGCAACAGGAACATCCAAAGGCAAAGAAATAGAGCCCATAGAATAGCCTACAATGTCAGATCAGCCTGAAATCTCCAAAGCATCGGGCCAAGTGTAGACTCCACCAGCTCAAACTAATGCAGCAGAAACTCCAGTTTCGCAAACTCCTGTAAATGAGGAAAGAAATAAAAAGAGGGACAGGGAAACTACTACCCCTGCCAGTGGACCTACAAGACAGCCTGGGGAAAAAAGGCAAATATTGAACCCTCTTTCAAAAGAGGAAATAGGTGAAGAGACTATAGATAGCCAAAGAGAAGAAAGGGCAGTTAGCCAGCAAACTTTCCCAATGGGATGAACATCCACTAGCTCACAGAGGCAAGAGCTAGAAAAACAACACAGTGCAGAAGTATCATCCCTCAGGCCAAGAATTAAAGAGGCCTCAGATATCAAGAGGACATTCATAGAAATAAAGGCTAGGAATGACCCAGTGAGGCTTCAAATGTACAATCAATACTTAAAAATGGCCCCCACAAATCAACAAAGACTAATGTCAGCCTATGACATTAAAGATGGAAAGATGATGATGAGTTACTTCAAGCCAAAGGTGCAACAATCTCATTCAGCAACAGATTACATCAGAACAAACTTGGAGGTCTTTACAAAGGATATTCATCCAATGGACGAGATTGAACTTCACAAGAAAACTGGAGAAATGGTCTATTTCACATTGGCTAGTAAAGAAATGATGGCCCACAAGCTACAAAATTCCTTGGATAATACAACGACCCAACTACACTTGAAAAAATCTTCCTCCCTGGCCAAGGATAACAAAATAAAATCATTAGAAGAAATCATCATTAGTTTGGGACATGATCCCAAAGATGTGAAAGGTGTAGAAGCACTGATCAAGAAGAAAGAAGAAGACATTGCTGCCCTGAGGAAACAACTAAAGCTACCTCCTTCAAGGCATCCACAGACTGTTGAGGTTATAAAACAAAAATCTGAAGAAGAGATGATGGACCTACTTTTGAAACTCAATGAAAGATTGAATGACACAGAGCAGGCGTTAGAAAATGCACTGAAGGACAAGCAGGGAGTGTCGACCTCTCAGCCTCCTGAAGTAATACCAATAGTCTCAACAACAATCCCCTCTACACTTGGGACAGTCTGAGCCCCAAACATCCCAGCAACCACAACAGAGGTGGTCACAGGTACAGTTACAACAGGAACAACACTAGGCAGCAGTACCAATTTGAGCACAGAAGAGCTAATAAAGTCAATGGAGGACATGAAATTCCAAGTTTCAGAATTAAAACAAGTAAAAGAACAGTTAGCAAAGATGGAAAGAAATTATGCCCTCTCAAAGGTAAACATTGTAGAAAAAACAAGGGAGATTAAAGCATCATAAAATAAAGTGAAGGCATTAGAAAAAGATTTCACTTTTGACAAGCCTCTCACAGAAATCAAGAAAATTCTTTGGGCCAACATCACCCAATCTATAAACGATGTTTGGACGTCCATCCAAGTGATCTTGGAACAGATTGATCTAGTGAAAGCAGCTCACGGAGAAATTCGAAGGACAAAAGCTCTGTTAGGACAAATGCCAGATGAAGCCAACCGGCTTATACACTTTTTGAATAACATGAATAAGGAACAACTTGAAGAACTTGGTATCGCTGACAGAAAAGATACTATTTTAGAAATCAAAAGGGTGCTAACCAAGAAAACCTTGATGCAAAATTTAGAGAGAAGATGCCAAGATATGCAGGTAGAAATCAATTCTTTTATGGAGAAGTTCACTATTTTGCAGAATAAAGGGCTACCAAGTCCATTGGTAATTAATGACAGATTAATGAAGCACATAGATAATATAGACAAATTGAATAAGTATGCTGGCAATCAAGCTAGTTCATCAATAAGTGCTTCAGGAATAAAAGCACTCCCCACTGGCTGAGTTCTCTATGACAACTTAGAGAACTTATTCTATGTTGAGCATGAGATAAAGCACTTGTTCCTAATCCAGCCTACCTTTTTCAGATATACAGAAACTGATGAGACCCTGAGGAAACTTCAGAAACACAGATTGCTAGAGAAAAAATGGTGGGAAGACATGTTGGAAATTTTGTAAATTTATCCTCAGTAAAATATAAATTTTGGGCTATTTACTATAGTAGGATGTACAAAGATGAACAGAGATCAAACAGGTCAAAGTGTATCAGAACAAATAAAGAGTATCAGTCAAAACAGGGCAGCCAACACAGAGTTACTAAAGGAGACAGCAGCAAGCTAAATTATAGGGCCTGCCTCCAACACACCCAACAAGAAAAGGAACAACACAACATCAGTTTACCTTTCTCCTATCTTCGAGACTAGTTGTCTCTATTTTCTTGTTCATTAGTCACCCTAGAATATATCTCACTCTATTGTGAGATATTTTTTGTAATTTTTTTTTCTATAAATACTCCCTCAATTGGAATATTGAGGGTGGATTCATATACATTGCTGTAATATTGGTTATTTTGGAATAAAGTGTTGTTGGACCAAACTTTTGTATGGCTTGTTGGACAAAGAATTAATGCAAGGGACTTTTCACAAATTTCTTGAATCAAACACCGGATCAATAAGTCCTATTTACCTTATGTTTTAAAGCTTTCATTGTTTATTATATCATCTATGTTTCATATCTGAATGATAAATGAAAATGAGTAATTCAAAATATGCTTAGTTGCACTCTATTTTCAATCGTTATTATTCCTTATGTTTTCTTCTGAATTAGTATAAATAGTGAAATCTTAATTGCTCCTGTTTTCTAGTTCTTTCATTTTGAGTATTTATTAAAGAATACTTAACTTATCTTTACTAGTAATCACCCATGTTCCCCCTTTAAATATGCTAAAGGATTCTTAATTGTCCTTCACCTATTTTGAAACCATTCCATTTATTCTAAGTCTTCATTTGTTCCCTGTTTGACCATATTGCCCTGTGAAACCATCCATTGTTAAGAAACCAAGTCCAGTTAAGCCATCTTTTTTACTCCATCAGCCCAATGGCCTAAACTAGTCATTCCTACTCCTCTGCTATTGAATTCCACCACCCAAACTCAAACAAAACTCCTAAACTTCATAACTAGCCTAATATCTTTCAAAAAAAAGATAAAACTTAAAGAGAGAGCCCTCTCTAGATACATATCGTCTAGATTTTGTATCTAAAAGATTGTTTTGTGGTTACCTCGGACCCCTTTCCCCTTCTGACAACTTTCGGGAAAATCTGAGTGTTAACATAGTGGCGACTCCACTGGGGACCTGAATAATCTGTTTGGTACTATTGTTTACTTTATAAGCTACAGAAGGAGCCTGAAGTTACCTAGGTAGCCTTTGAAATGCTCTTGCTATGCAATTGTAGAAGTAAATGAATGTTGCTTCAGTCTATCTCTGGTCTAGTTTATAG
Organism: Pinus taeda; assembly: GCA_000404065.3. Taxonomy (NCBI): domain Eukaryota; kingdom Viridiplantae; phylum Streptophyta; class Pinopsida; order Pinales; family Pinaceae; genus Pinus; species Pinus taeda. Next base: position 53,972 of record APFE030623197.1, read on the forward strand.
ATTGAACATATGGTTGCAAATACTTGATCAGTTCCTCTTATGAAATAAATCTTTAAGAAAGTTTAAATCCCATATCTAAAAGCTTCTTAAAGAGACTGTTGAAATTGTATTGTAAAACCTATTTAGAAAAAAAAAAAAAAACCAAAAATCCACCTAGAAACCTGGCTTCCGAAAGGATTCATTATACCAGAGCTAATCCTGATCCAAATCCACCACCTGTGTTTGAAAATCCTAATCCGATTCCTAGGATTCTCAAGAGACAAGAGAGCCAAGAAATTTTTTCTAGTTCTCGGCCTCTATACAGATCAAGATCCTGTCCTGTGAAGTGGATTTACCTTGAGGACGAACTCTTTGATAAGTTTTTTGAAACTTCTTTATTTGTAACTTTTTCGAACTCTAGGTTAGCCTATACAGTTCAGGACCCCATATTTATTGAAAATCTACAACTTGAAATTTTCACTTCACATCTTGACAGACATTTGCAGAACTCCATTCAATCTGAGCTTACCTCTGAAAGAACACCAAACCTTTCTGTGATCACTACAGCCTCTCCAAGTTCATCATTAACACCTCAGACTTCCCAACCTCAAGCTACCCCTTCTACCCCTCCATCCATCACTTCAAGACCAATCCCAATGGTTGGTTCAACCCAATCTACAGTAATGGCAAACAGGTATACTCCTTTGCACTTAATTGCAAACTTGGGTGCTATGCCCCAATACTATCAGAGTAAAATCACCCAATTCGATGGCACTGGCACGTACACAGCTCAACAACATACCAAAAAAATGACCGATTATTTTGAAATATATGAGGTTGATGTTGATGATGTTAGAATGAGGGTATTTGTTCAAAGTTTTACTGGAGATGTTAGGACTTGGTTTAGAGCCCTCCCTGCAAACAGTATCAATGACCTACAAGCTCTTTATTAGACATTCTTGAATAGATGGGAAAAGAAAAAAGATCCTCTCCAGATTTTATCAGAATATGAAAACCTGAAAAGAGGTACACAAGAAACTATCCAAGATTACTGTACCAGGTTCAATAATGTTTACAATGCTATTCCTCAAGACCTCAGATCTCCACCATATTTGGCATTGATCAAATTCCCTGATGGATTTGATTTTTATATGGCATACCGACTTAGGGAAAGAGATCCTCGAACCTTAGAAGATATGCAATGTATAGTTGTCAGTGTTGAAGCCAACCTAATATCTAAACGAGCTAAAGCTAGAGCTGAAAGGAGGATACCTTTGAAAGAAGAACATTCAGTCTTTGAACATAAATTAGATGCCATTATTAAAGGAATGGGTATGCTCGGAGATAGAGTAGAAACAATCGAGAGAAAATCCCCTTAGGACAATCAACCAAGCAATACTAGGAGGAATCCAAATTTCAGGAAGAACCAAAACCAGAACACTGGAAAGATTGGACCTGACCAAAATATTAGGCCCCCTTTACAGGAAAATTATGTTGAAGCCTCAACTTCTGATGAACCAATAGAAGACACTCAAATTAATTTGATGGGACTCAACAATGAACAACAAGTTTTCTTGACCCAAGAGGATCAAGAAGCTCACATTCTTAAACAATTCCAAACTCAGTCAGGTGAATCATTTGACTTTAGGGAGGGATATGATACGACTATTTACGAAGTCCACAAGCAATATAATTTGAGGAGCAGAAAAATTGATGTCTCTGAAATCAACAGACAGAAAGATACAAAACAACCCAACAAAGGTAAGACCAATACCATCCCTGTACATATTCCTTCTAGAACATATCCTAACCCTGCTAATCCAATTATTGAAGATGTATCTGATAAACAACCCAATAATAGACAACATTCCACTCCTCTCCCTTCTAAAGGAAATGTGGAAGAACCTTCGGAAGATAATTTGGAAATAACTTCAGCTCATAACCCCACTCCTGAAAAGGAAAAAACCCAAAAAATACAGCAGAAAAAGAGAATCCAATGGTCCAAAATACAAGAACTCAGACTGAAAAACCTTTTAATCTTGAGACTGAAGTAGGCAAATTAAAAATATCTATTTCCTTGTCAGAATTAGCTAAACATGATGTCTACAAAAGTCAAATCAATAAATCGCTCCAAATTTTTATGAATGAAGACTCAGTAAACGTTTTTTATGACCAACCTGAATTGATCTATGGCCCTGAAGTAAATGGAAAAATAGTAGATGGAGGAGTTCCTCCTTTCTATGTAAGTTTGAACATACATGATAAAATACTTCATAATCCCATGTTTTATTCTGGTGCATTTCATAACTTAATAACTAAATCTGTGATGGAGAAACTAGACCTAGACATCACCAGGCCATACAAAGACCTTTTCTCTTTTGATTCAAGTCAGGTCAGATGTCTAGGATTAATCAAAGACTTATGTGTATCACTAGTTCAATATCCTGCCAAAACCATCTTAATGGACATAGTAGTAGCAGATATCCCACCAAAGTATGGCATGCTATTAACCAGATCTTGGGGTGCAAAGCTTCAAGGATCTCTACAATTGGACATGTCTTATGCTACTATTTCAGTGTTTGGTCAACCTAAGAAACTCTACAGAGAAACTTTAATGAAATATGTGGTAAGTAGCCAGGAGAAACCTCAAAATTTCCCAATTTACTTAGTCCACTCTGATATGGATTCTTTCATTCTTTACAATGCTGAAAGCGATCCCTCAACTAAAGTAAAAGATTTAGCAGTTGAAATAGAAGAAACTACAAATGAAAAGTCTAGTGTTCAAATCCAGGAAATTTTTTAGAACAATGATACCCAAGAGAAACATGAAGAAGCTAAAACCCCAAATCTCCCTTCTAAACAGATTCCTAAGACTCCTGATACCAATTACGAACATGAGATCCTTTGGCACTTAGAATTTGATGGCTCAGTTAACAAATTAGGAGCAGGAGCAGGAGTTTGGGTGCACAATCTTGAAAATGATCATGTTGAAGGCCATCCCTACAGATTAAACTTTAAATGCACCAATAATGTGGCAGAATATGAAGCCTTGTTGCTAGGTCTTAAATTTGTTAAATAATTAGGGTATCTGTCCGGGGAGATTCTGATTTGATAATTCAACGTATTAAAGGGAAGTTTCTAACAAATGATTCTAGATTAAGATATTACAGAGGAACAATGATAGAGATTCTTAATATATTTCTAGAGACTCAGCTTGCCAAAATCCCAAGAAAACATAACTTGCAAGCTCATAGTCTGGCTATGTTTGCCAGCACTTGTAAATTACCATTTGAACCAAATCATCAGTTCACACTTGAGATTAGACGTAGACCAACCATACCTGAAAATTTGAAGAACTGCCAAGTGTTTGACAATGATAGGCAGATTAATAATTTCTTAACTCTAGAACAAGAATTTTCTAGCAGTACTATAGATGTAGATACAGTTAGTGAGTTTGATCAAATAAATAAGATAGAAACAGACATTTCAGTAGAAAGTGCAACTCAAATACTTCACCCAACAACATTTACCAACAAAGAAATGTAGGACCTCAAAGAAATGGATATTGATGAAATTATTGAAGGAGAATTTGAAGTCATTAATTTAAAAGACAATCATTTGCCTAAAGGATTAACTCCTTTGGAAGATCCCTTCGATTTCAATGATATTCCAAAGAAACCCAAGATGGAACCCTTAAAAGCGGATATTGAAGACTATAACTTAGGAATTGAAGAAAGTTCGAAAATGGTAAAGTTATCTAAATCTTTTCCCCCTGACCAAAAGCTCAAATATGTTGAACTAATGAGAGAATTCCAGGATGTATTTTCCTGGATATATGAAGACCTGAAATCATATGACACTTCTATAATTCAACATATAATACCTCTGAAGGAAAATAAGAAACCATTCAAACAAAAGCTCAGAAGAATTAACCATGTACTGCTTCGCTTAATTGAAAAAGAAATCAAACGAATGTACGAAGCAAGGATAATTGCTTCTATCAGGTTTTCAAAGTGGGTGTCTAATTTAGTACTTACTGGGAAGAAACTAGAGAAATCAGATTATGTGTTGATTTAAGAAATGTAAATAAGGTTTCTCTGAAGGAAAATTACCCTTTACCTAAGATGGATCATATTTTACAAAGGGTAGTAGGTGCCTCTAGGATTTCACTTTTGGATGGGTTCTCAGGGTATAACCAGATTTTGGTTCATCCTGATGACCAGGAAAAAACTGCTTTTACAACACCATGGGAAATGTTCTAGTATGTTAAAATGCCATTTGGACTAAAGAATGCAAGGGAAACCTTCCAAAGAGCAATGGACATAGCCTTTGCAAAAGAAATTCATGATTTCATGGTTATATATCTAGATGACTTGACTGTTTTTTCTAAATCAGATCAACAACATTTGGATCATCTAAAACAAGTATTCTTAAAATGCATAAAATATGGTATTTCTTTAAATCCTATGAAGTCCTTGTTTGGTCTAGAGGAAGGCAAACTCTTGGGCCATATCATTTCCAAAGATGGCATTAGAATTGATCCTGCTAGAATAGAAGCTATTCTGCAAATACCCCACCCCAGAAATGTCAAAGAACTTCAAGATTTCATAGGAAAGATTAACTTTTGAGAAGATTTATATCTAACTTAGCTTAATTAATTAGATTGCTTAATAATATGTTGAAAAATGATTCAAAGGTTGAATGGATAGTAGAAGCCAAACAAGCATTTGAAGAAATTAAAATGGCTTTGACCAGAACACCGGTCCTTATAAGTCCAAAGTTTGATAGAGACTTCATAATATTTTCATTTGCATAAGAACACACTATAGCAGTTGTTATACTACAAAAGGATGATCAAGTATGTGAGAAACCCATAGCCTTTTTTAGTAAAGCACTTAAGGATGCACCATTAAAATACAAATTCATGGAAAACCAAGCCTTTGCACTTGTGACAATTATTAAATACTTTAGAGTCTACATATTGTACTCCCATGTAATAGCTTATGTGCCAGATGTTGTTGTCAAAGACATCTTAACCCAGGATGGAATTGAAGGCAAACGAGGTAAATGGACTGCTACTATATTGGAGTTTGATATTGAAATAAAACCCACAAAGCTTATAAAAGGACAGGGATTGGCCAAACTCATGATTGAAACAAATTGCCAAGCCCTAGATATTAATGATCTGGATAATTAACAGGAGATGGTGACTCCACAAATCAGCCAGGCCTTCTTAGATTCACATTGGTATGCTGATATAATTTATGTACTATTAAACCTGCAGGCTCCTCCAGGGTTATCCAGAACAAAGAAAAGGTTTTTAAAAATGAAAGTTTTAAAGTTTTGTATTTTAAATAATGTTCTATTTTGGAAAAATCATGAAAGTATTCTATTGAATTGTTTATTAAAGGAAGAAGCTGACAAGGTTCTTAACGAATTTCATGTAGGAGAGACTGTGGTGGACACCTTTATTGGAAATCAACCGCAAACAAAATCCTAAGGGATGGATTTTATTGGCCAACCTTGTTCACTGATTTAAAGAAATTTGTCACTGCTTGCCATAAATGTCAAATTTTGGAAGGCAAGAGAAAACTATTATCTTTACCCCTAAGACCAATTTCCACCGAAAATCCCTTCTAACAATGGAGTTTGGACTTCATTGGAGAAATCCATCCTCCCTCTTTTGGCCAACATAAATGGATTCTACCTGCCACAGACTATTTCACCAAATGGATAGAAACCATTCCTTCTAGACAAGCCAATGACGCAGTGATTATAGGATTCTTAGAAACCAACATATTATCTAGATTTGGCTGTCCTGAAAAGATCATAACTGATAATGATGTTGCCTTCAAATCCAAGAAAATGATAAGTTTTTGTAACAAATACCATATCACTTTAGGCCATTCCACAGCCTATTACCCTCAAGGTAATAGTCTAGCTGAGTCTTTCAACAAAAGCCTAATTAATATTATCAAGAAATCACGGGAAGAGAACAAGAAAAACTGGCACAAGAAACTTACTAATGCACTATGGGCAGACATACTCACTACCAATAAATCTATTGGAACTAGTCCTTATGAATTATTCTATGGCATGGAGGTTGTATTTCCTTCACCTTTAGGCGTTCCTGTAATGAAATTACTTCAGGAGGCTCAAGTGGAACCCCATGCTATTCAAAGGAGAACAAACCAAACAATCCATCTGCAGCAGACCAAAGAAGAAGTGTATCAAAGATCCCAAGTATTACAAGAGAAGCTTAAAAAAAATATTTGATAAAAGAACCAAGGCAGAAGATTTCTACGTTGGAGACAAGGTTTTAAGATGGGATTCTAGGAGAGAGGACAAGGGAAAACATGGGAAGTTTTACTTCCTATGGAAAGGGCCTTTTATTATCCATGCCTTACAAGAGAACAATACTTACTATCTGAAAAACTTGGATGGCACAGAAACAAAAGAAGGACCAGTTAATGGTAGGATGATGAAACATTATTATGATCCTACTTTCTAATATATTTTAATTTTAACATGTACATACTATATCCTTGGTAATGTCACAGTTTAGATTGGATAGTGACTTGCTAGAGTTGAAGCCCGAAGAGAAGGCCCTAAACTTCACAAGTGTCACTGTCATACATACAATAAAGCAACCGACAGAAGGAGATTTCAGAGCATAGTCAAAGTCACTCAGAAGGCCATCTGACTTGTTGTTCTTGACTTTCCACTAGGAAAATCCATCCCCAAGTGGAGCTAGTGTTATGCTCCTATACCAATAGCGTCATATTTCATGATTGACTTGATGAGCTCTATAATATGTTCATACCTTTCCTTGTTGCAAAGTTTTCCATATTTTCAAGAAATCAAAAAATTTAAAAAAATGTAAAGAGGGTATACCCTTAAAAAAAAAATCAAAGGGCAAAAAGAATAAAATGGTCAAAAAATGAGAAGAAATGAACCCCAAATTAAAAAATAGATCAAGAAAGTGTGCAAGTCTAAATGCCACTACTTTTTACTCTTGTACAGTAAACAATTGTGTGCAGCTTCTTAACTTATTCCACAATTGATGAATATTCAAATAGCTTAAGCTTGGCCCATTCATTTTTCAATTTTATGTTGTAGAATAGAGAATAAAATCTGACCAAATAGTGTAAACTTGGCAAATAAGTAGACAGGTAGAGTAAATAGAAGGAGATCAACAGTTTAATCTGAGCCCTTGGATGTAATAAGTGCAGACTTAGGTAGGCTTTCCATGTAAAAGAAAAAGAAAAATGATAAGGGTTTTCCAGTCTGAGTGCACCCAAATAAAGAAGAAAAAATGTCAGGCTAAAGTAGGTAGGGTAGGTAGATGGTGTTGCAGAATTACTTGTGATGGATAATGTCTCTAAATGTGTTAATTTTTACTTTTATCACAAGTGCAAGGCAAACATTACACTTGATGCAGTTCAAGCAAGACAAAGTCAAATAACTAATTTCCATTCACACTTTTCCCTAAAAATTTCACTAATTCCCCCTAAAGTATTAAGGTCTTTGAAAATTAAATGGGGCTCAGAGCATTTCTCTGACTTCTGGAGGGACCGAAACCTCGACCCAATAATTTAAATGGCCTAATTACTTTAAACCATCCATAAATCATTTATTCACTCTCATAAGTCTTTTTCTAAGTAAAAATCCTACTTTACTTAGGAAAATACACAATATCATATAAAAACCCCATTTTCCTCTTTAAAGCCTAAGTTTAAATATATACGTGAAATGTTTTAACTTGGCGCTTTTACACTTCATAGTCATATTAACTATTAACATATTTAATATATAACTCCCGCACCATATTAGTCTTCCCATATTATTTAATATATTAAACATTCCCAACATCTTATATATCTTCCCCCCGGTTGAATACAACCATAATCAACGTTTAAAAGAGGATTGACAAGTTAATTCGTAATTCATTAAGAACCTTAATTCCCCGCCGCACAAATTGGATTAGTTAAGCCTCTTGGTTAATTAATAACTTACCTATCCATTCACAAATCACCCCGATATGGTTTATTAATTTGTTAAATGTATCGGGCCCATTGTAGTTAAAGTCTCATCGTACCTCCTTTCCCGTCTACCGCACGATCGCTCCCCCATCATCCGATGGTCCTCGCTGATATTGGTCCCCCCTGGTTACCGCGCTTTAATGCGCAATCACCAAGCGGTTTTCCGCCCGTACCTCCGCCACGCGTCTTGCATTAAATGTGATCGCTCGCCCTGTGCCCGGTACTGTTTAACTCCAAAAGCGGTGCGATTGCGTACCACTTACCACCCTCCACAAATGACAAAACATCATTTCCCCGCCTACATCAGTTCCCTGATAATCCAAAAATCCCCGCCAACCTTGATTTTGTTAAATAAAACTAACAAAATGTCATTTTCATTGTTATATGCTGCGACCCGTGCTCCCATGCAAAACAACGTCCAAGTCAACTGTTTGAGCTCTCAGACCACCATCTGGTTAAGAAACTTGTAGCTACGCAGCCTAGAACCTGTTATCCTTCCGTCTTGGCACTGTTCACCTCCTTTTTACAGGTATTTATCCAATCTACACTGGAACCCTGTAATTTTGGTTTTATACTGAAAATTCTACAAGAAAATGGCTAAATTTTGTTCTAATCCAAGTCTGTGTTTGCCATATAAAGTCCTCAACCTGTTGTCTTGCCTATTTTCCACAAAATTCCCCCAATTCCATTTTTGAATCCACAAGAACCAAAAATGAAAACTCCTATAGCCCTAAATGTCACACCTATGAACGCCCCTCACAAAGACTTGGATTATCTGCCTCTGGCTAATAAATATTTTTCGATAAAAGACTTATTTGGTGATAAAAACCATCTCCAGGTCTTCTGCCAAGCCAGAGATAGTTATCTGAAGAAGTCTGACATTTTTGGACTGTGGGAATCTAACCTTCCCATGTATTTCCTCCCCTCAGTCTATGTTTTATTCATCAATGTTGTGCTAATTATGATCCTAACCATAGAGTTGTTATGTCCCCAAGCCAAACAGTCATTTTTTCCATAACTACTCAATCCATCAATGAAATGTTGTAATTCCACTCCAGTCAGCCCCTCACTCCTATTTCCATGGCATATTTACTTGAGAAAGAATCTCAGTTGTCCCAATCAGAAGTAAGCCGTATTGGCCAAATTTTCATGTTACCAAAGCACCAGCCCAAAGGTCCACCTCCTTATCTGCAAACTTGCTTCACTGAAACTAGAAGACTCATTGTTGATATGATATCCTTGATTATGGGATTTAACTCTAGTGAATATGTTGATGATATCACCCTAGTGTTACTATCAATATTTACTCCAGGACAACCCCCCTGCTGTCAGATATGACTATGCCTCCTATATAGCCAATAAGATCCATGATCAATTCTTGAATTTGAAAATGAATGAGTCTTTAAATACACTACTTTCTTATATCACCTCATGTTGTATCATCAGTCAAATATCTTTCCTTTCCTTATCAAGAAACTTGACACTAAAGGAAATCGAAGGTCTGTTATCTTTTAGAGTCCAATCTTTCATAATACCAGTGAGTCCCCTTACACTTATAGTGAGTTCATTGACCTATTTGTACATCCAACAACCACTCTGTTGACAGGAGTTTCCCCTCCTAGGATCAATGGTGACATGAAGAAGATTCTCGAGCTCTCTAAGCAGTGCAGGATAGGTGACTGGTACCTATATAAAAATCACAAAGAAATCAGGATGTATGGGTGTGAACTTTTCCCTTTTAAGTTACCCAACTATGTTCCCATGAGATTATTTGCTTTGGAGTATTTCAGGCAGATCATAAATGCAGATTTAGTCCATTTTTGTGGTGCCAAGAAGAAAGCTCAGCTAAGAATTAAGAACCAGCTAGGCCCTTTTGTCATAAACACTAGGGATGCATGGAAAGAAGCTAAAATTTTTCTAGAAGATCACCTTAGACTACAAAAGAGTTTTAAGTGGGTACCATATGATCCCAATAGTTTTATATGTGACAAAAGGATGAAGAACAAGTTATCCCCATATATTCACCATAGGATCCCAAAAATTGAGCAGCTTGCAAACTTGGATGAATGGATAGAGGGGGCCCTAGTAGAAGATGTTAGTGAGTAGGTCAATATAGAAAATGCTATGAGAGATCTTGAGAAAACCCTTGACCTGGATTCTTTTGGGCAGGTACCATTCAAGCTGTCTCAAAAATCAGCAATTAGTACATCCACTGCTGGAACCTCTCAACAGCCTCCACAGGAAGTCAGCATACCAACAACAAGAACATCCAAAGGCAAAGAAATAGAGCCCACAGAATAGCCTACAATGTCAGATCAGCCTGAAATCTTCCAAGCACCAGGCCAAGTGCAGACTCCACCAGCTCAAACTAATGTAACAGAAACTCCAGTTTTGCAAACTCCTCTAAATGAGGAAAGAAGTAAAAAGAGGGACAGAGAAACTACTACCCCTGCCAGTGGACCTACAGGACAGCCTGGGGCAAAAAGGAAAATATTGAACCCTCTTTCAGAAGAGGAAATAGGTGAAGTGACTATAGATAGCTAAAGAGAAGAAAGGGCAGTTAGCCAGCAAACTTTCCCAATGGGAGGAACATCCACTAGCTCGCAGAGGTAGGAGCTAGAAAAACAACACAGTGCAGAAGTATCATCCCTCAGGCCAAAAAGTAAAGAGGCATCAGATATCAAGACAACATTCACAGAAATAAAGGCCAGGAGTGATCCAGTGAGGCTTCAAATGTACAATCAATACTTAAAAATGGTCCCCACAAATCAACAAAGACTAATGTCAGCCTATGACATTAAAGAGGGAAAGATGATGATGATTTACTTCAAGCCAAAGGTGCAACAACCTCAATCAGCAGTAGATTACATCAGAACAAACTTGGAGGTCTTGTCAAAGGATATTTATCCTATGGACCAGATTGAACTTCATAAGAAAACTGGAGAAATGGTCTATTCCACATTGGCTAGTAAAGCAATGATGGACCATAAGTTACAAAATTCATTGGGTCCAACTACACTTGGAAAAAGCTTCCTCCCTGGCCAAGGATAACAGAATAAAATCATTAGAAGAAATCATCATTAGTTTGGGACATGATCCGAAAGATGTGAAAGGTGTAGAAGCACTGATCAAGAAGAAAGAAGAAGACATTTCTGCCCTGAGGAAACAGCTAAAGCTACCTCCTTCAAGGCATCCACAGACTATTGAGGTTATAAAACAGAAATTTGAAGAAGAGATGATGGACCTACTCTTGAAAATCAATGAAATATTGAATGACACAGAGCAGGTGTTATAAAATGCACTGAAGGACAAGCAGGGAGAGTCGACCTTTCAGCCTCCTGAAGTAATACCAATAGTATCAACGACAATCCCCTCTACACTTGGGAAAATCTTAGCCCCAAACATCCCAGCAGCCACAGCATAGGTGGTCACAGGTATAGTTACAGCAGGAACAACACCAGGAAGCAGTACTAATTTGAGCACAGAAGAGCTAATAAAGTCAATAGAGGACATGAAACTCCAAGTTTCAGAATTAAAACAAGTAAAAGAATAGTTAGCAAATATGGAAATAAATTATGACCTCTCAAAGGTAAATATTGTAGAAAAAACAAGGGAGATCAAAGCATTAGAAAACAAAGTGAAGGCATTAAAAAAAGATCTCACATTCGACAAGCTTCTCACAGAAATCAAGAAAATTCTTTGGGCCAACATCACTCAACCTATAAATGATGTTTGGTCGTCCATCCAAGTGATCTTTGAATAGATTGATCTAGTGAAGGCAGCACAGGGAGAAATTCAAAAGACAAAAGCTCTGTTAGGACAAATACCATATGAAGCCAACTGGCTTATACACTTTTTGAATAACAGGAATAAGGAACAACTTGAAGAACTTGGCATTGCCGACAGGACAGATACTATTTTAGAAATCAAAAAGGTGTTAACCAAGAAATCCTTGATGCAGAATTTAGAGAGAAGATGCTAAGATATGCAGGTAGAAATCAATTATTTTATGGAGAAGTTCACTATTTTGCAGAAAAAAGGGCTACCAAGTCCATTGGTAATTAATTATAGATTAATGAAGCACATAGATTGTGTAGACAAATTGGATAAGTATACTGGAAATCAAGCTAGTTCATCAACAAGTGCTTCGGGAATAAAAGCACTCCCCACTGGCCGAGTTCTCTATGATAGCTTAGAGAACTTATTCTATGTTGAACATGAGATAAAGCACTTGTTCCAAATCCAGCCTACCTTTTTCAGATATACAGAAACTGATGAGACCCTGAGGAAACTTTAGAAACACAGATTGCTAGAGAAAAAATGGTGGGAAGACATGTTGGAAATTTTGTAAATTTATCCTCAGTAAAATGTAAATTTTGGGCTATTTGCTATAGTAGGATGAACAAATATGAACAGAGATCAAACAAGTCGAAGTGTATTAGAACAGGTAAAGAGTATCAATCAAAATGGGGCAGCCAGCACAGAGTTACTAAAGAAGACAACAACAAGCTAAATTATAGGGCCTGCCTCCAACACACCCAGCAAGAAAAGGAACAGCACAACATCAATTTACCTTTCTCCTATCTTTGAGACTAGTTGTTTCTATTTTCTTGTTCATTAGTCACCCTAGAATATATCTCACTCTGTTATGAGATATTTTTTGTAATTTTTTTTTGTATAAATACTCCCTCAATTGGAGTATTAAGGGTGGATTCATATACATTGTTGTAATATTTGTTATTTTGGAATAAAGTGTTGTTGGATGAAACTTTTGTATGGCTTGCTGGACAAAGAATTAATGCAAGGGACTTTTCACAGATTTCTTGAATCAAACATCGGATCAATAAGTCCTCTTTACCTTATGTTTTAAAGTTTTCCTTGTTTATTATATCATCTATGTTTCACATTTGAATGATAAACAAAAATGATTAATTCAGAATATGCTTAACTACACTCTATCTTAATTAGTATAAACAGTGAAATCTTTATTGCTCCTTTTTCTAGTTCTTTCATTTTGATTATTTATTAAAGAATATTTAACTGCTCTTTACTAGTAATCACCCACGTTCGCTCTTTAAATATGCTGAAGGATTCTTAATTTCCCTTCAACTATTTTGAAACCATTCCATTTATTCTAAGTCTTCATTTGTTCCCTGTTTGACCATCTTGCCCTATGAAACTATCCATTTTTAAGAAACCAAGTCCAGTTAAGTCATCTTTTTGAGTCCATCAGCCCAATGGCCTAAACTAGTCAGTCCTACCCCTCTGCTATTGAATTCCACCACCCAAACTCAAACAAAACTCCTAAACTTCATAACTAGCCTAATATCTTTCAAAACAAAGCTAAGACTTAAAGAGAGAGCCATCTCTGGATACATATTGGCTAGATTATGTATCTAAAATATTGGTTTGTGGTTACCTCAGACCCCTTTCCCCTTCTTACAACTTCTAGGAAAATCTGAGTGATAACAGAACTCTTGGTTGAATATGTTTATGAGATTCCTCTCTCTCACCTCCAAAATATATTTTGAAGCCAAAACCAAATTCCCCTCATCATCTAAAGGTGGTAGCTCCATGGTAATTGTAACATGTTGTTCCAAGGCCTATTCCAAGAAAGATACATGGAACAAATTATTCACCTTGCTTCTTGGTGGAGGCTCCAACTCATATGCTACCTCCCTTACTTGCCTGGTAACCCTGTTCGACCCATAAAAGCAGGGCTTAAGCTTCTTGGCCCCCCTCTGCTTGAGCATATATTTCTTGTATAGTTGACGGCGTAAGAAAACCAAGTCCCCAACCTCTAAATACCTCTCAACTGTGTACTCGTTTGCATACCTATTCTATTAGTTCTAAGTAGTTTGTAAGTTTTCCTTGAGTTATAAGGATATCTTAGATTTCCTATATCCAACCTTTGGCCCCTAGGGCCTGACTGTCTCCAAAAACCATATTAGCAAAAGTTAAATATTCATAACCATAAATAACATAAAAATGTGACATACCAATAGACATGTGGTAGGTGGTGTTGCAGCAGTACTCCCTGAGATGCAACCACTTCACCCATGCACGTTGTTGCCTTGTTACATAGTTCTTCAAGTATCCATACAACCACTTGTTTACTATCTCTGTCCAACCATCTATTTGAGGATATTAACTAGTGTTGGGTGTGATCTTGGTCCACACCAATCAAAAAATCTCCTTCCAAAAGCCTCCCATGAACCTGTTATCTTTGTCAGTGATGATGGCCTTGGGGAGATTATGAAACTTGAATAGATCCCTGAAGAATGACTCAACCACCAATGACACTGAGTATATGGCTGGAGTGGGAAAAAAGTGGGCAAATTTGATCAACCTATCCACCACCACATAAATGCAATCTCGTCCTTGTACAACTAGAAGTCTTATGATGAAATCCATAGAAATACTCTCACACTTCCTCTTGTGAATGGGAAGAAGTTGGAGCAATCTAGTTCGATGTGTCTGCTCACTTTCGTTCCTCTAACAAGTGCTGCACTCCTGAACATGCCTCAAGAAATCCACTTTGAGCCATTTCTAAGTGAAGTGCCCTCTGATAGTCTTGTACATCTTGCGGAACCCATGATGTCCTACCATAGGTGAATCATGGGCCACCTGCATGATTTTCTCTTGTAACGGTGAACCCAACACCAAGTAGATCATATCCTTATAATATATACCTAGCTCACCGCTTTGTATCTATCACCCCCAAAAGTTTCATCCAATATCTCACATACTTGCTGATTCTTGGAGTACTCCACCAATAGTTGTGCTCTCTAATTTTGAGTGATATCCACGAGATAGAGAGTCGCGGGTCTCCTAGATAGTGCATCCGCCACTAAATTATTCTTCCCCTTGACATACTCTATCTCAAAATCCTAGGCCTAGATTTTACTGACCCACTTATGTTGCCTCTCATTGAGATTTTTTTTCTCCAAGAAAAATTAAAGATTGTTATGATCAACCTTGACTCAGAATTTGTTACCCACCAAGTACTACTAGAACTTGTCCAAGATGTGAATAATTGCAATCATATCTTTATCATATATAGAATATATCTCTCATATGCTTGAAGTTTTCAGATCTCAAAAGTTATCGAATGTCCACCCTGCATTAATACTGCTCCAATACCCTCTCCTGATGCATCACACTCCAAAAGTTTGTGAAAATTCAGGCAAAATCAACATTGGACAATTGCTCATCACTCTCTTGAGGCACTCAAAGGCCTCCTGATCCATGTTTGTCCATTCAAAAGCTCATTTCTTCATCAAATTGGTTAGGCATGCTACCAGCTATGAATGTCCCTTCACAAGCCACTTGTAGTAGGTATATATACCCAAGAATCCCCATAACTCTATCACGTTCTTGGGTTTTGGCCAATCTAGAATGGCCCTGATATTCTCCTGACATACACAGACTCCATCCTCACTAATCACATGGCCAGGGTATAACATATCTGTTAGCCCAAAATCACACTTGGACATCTTGGCGTACAACTGTTGCTCCTCAAGGATGTGCAACACCTCCTCCAAGTGTTGAAGATGCTCCTCCAACGTCATGTTGTATATTAAAATGTCGTCAAAGAATACTAAAACACATTTGTGCAGCTACTTACAAAACACATGGTTCATGCAACACTAGAAGGTAGATGGAGCATTGGTTAGCCCAAAGGGCATAACCAGAAACTTAGAGTGTTTGTAATGGCATATGAACATAGTCCTTGGGATGAATTTCTCTCTCACCTGACTCTGATGATTCCAAGAGAGAAAATCTATCTTAGAGAAGAATTTATCTCCTCTAAACTCATCCATCAACTCATCAATGTTTGGAATTGGATATTTATTCTTCAAAATCCTCTTGTTCATGGCCCTATAATCTATGCACAAACGAAGGGTCCCATCCTTCTTCTTAACCAACACCACCAAAGAAGAGAAGGTATTGGAACTTGGCATTATGTGACCAAAGACCAATAAATCTTGTATAGCCCTCTCAATCTCATCCTAGTAGGCATTGGGATGTCTTTAGGGAGTAGTGATGACTGCATATACCCCCTCCTCCAACTCTATAGTATGCTATAAACCCCTATTCGGTGGATGACCTAGGGGAATGTCCCCAAATATTACCTAGTGCCTCTCTACTAGTGCTCAAATATTTGGATGTGGCTGCCTTGTTTTAGTCCTTGTCTTTGAGATCCACAACTCAATTTCCCATGATATATCTCCCTGTCTCAAATAAGCCTTCATTCAGTTAGCTGACATTTTCTATGGTCGATATGAATGCATGTCTCTCAACACCACCAGCTTCTCATTTGGCCCCATAAACTCCATCTCTAATCTTCTCTAACCTATAGTAACAAGCCCCAAGGAATACAACCATTAGACACCCATCAAAACATTAGTGCCCTATACATTAACTACAAAGAAATGACCCATCACAAAATAATTCCCCATGGTCACTGTCATCGTGGGGACATACATAGTGCACTACATGGTCTGGTCCCTTGACAACAACACTAAAAAACCCTCAAAGGTGTTGGATAAATCGTTCTTGCGGACAAGACCGATCTCCCTAGTATCAACTGATATCTAGCAACAAGCAGGACAAGCAAATCTATTTTTCTCTAAACATATTGTGATTCATTAATAAAAACTAAGAGGTGTTTTAGACCCTACCTTAAGTCCAACGCTAGTTTGTGGCAGCCATGCTCCAACAGCTTCAAGAGTTTCCTTTTAATAACCTGCAATCACAAACAAGCACACATCAAAGAACACCTGCATAGCTAATATAATAAATCATGTTCATCATAATGATCAAGGAATCTATGAAATAAACCATAAGACAGCTTATTGAGAAAAATAAACTTGATTGTATTAACTTTGAAATAGAAGAACTTTACAAACTTGGTGCCTTGATGTTGTACAAGCTCTTCCCAGGGTCCAAACAGGAACCTCCTCTACTTTGAAAAGCCTCACTCTCCTCCAAATGAGATCAAAAGGTATGTAATCTCTCCTCTCAAAAGCTCAATAAGGAAGACTAAGTTCCAGTAGCATTTACCCTAAAAAATATTCAGCTTTCAACCTCCCAAGTAATCAGCCCAAAGCTTCATTTTATAGTGCAAAGGAAGGAGGTTACATGTCCACCATTGAAGGGATAGAGTCCTCCTTCAATGGGATAAGCTCCTCACATATAAGGGTTAGCTCCTTAAGGAATGGGATGCATGAACCCTCAAGGAGCGAACTTGCCAGCGCAAGATTCCCTCTAGAAGCTTCCAAAATTGACTCAAAGTGAGTTTTTAAGAATGTACTTGCGCCTTTTTAACTTTTACAGGGGTTCACACCCATAACACAGAGACAGAGTGGTCAGGTGCGCAGGGGACATGACCAATGGGTGTGGTACCGTAGGTAATGTTAAGAGAATATGCGAAACCAGAGTTTTAGAGATTTTTAAGGAATTTCTCTTATTTTTCAAAGCTTGATATGAAGAACTGAGGTTTAAGACTTGCAAAGGAGGTAAGTATGAGTGGTGATAGACTCATATTGATTGCAGAATGTCAAAGTGACAATTTTTGTGCAACAAAAGGCCTCTGTATGTATCCCTCTCCACTCCACCGTCTATGCATCAATAAAATTGTGGGTAGCCCCACTATCCACTAGCATCAACACATGATGCCCCTGCACTGTGCCTCTAATTTGCAATGTCAAGTACTTCGATACTCCCAAAAGTGAAGTAATAACACCTCTTGTAGGTAGGGGTGAATCTCCTATTGTACACTGTGGCTCATCCTCTCTCCTACTTTCCTCAAGATCGACCTCATCCTTCAGCTCATTGTTAGAGAATACCTCTATATAATGGGCCTTTCCATGTATACATTGGTGTCCTGGTGCCCAGAACTCCTGGCATGTAAAACACATCTTCCTCCTATGGAGGTTTTTGCTGGTCTCGTCATCTAGTTGTCCATGTCTCATCCACTCCTAAGGAGGTCTAATGTCATTACCTTCCCAAGGAATGGTAGACTTGAAAGGTATTGGTGTTATAGTCTTCAAAACTACATTAATCATGTCCCTAGTCTGATTAATGACATCCTACATGGATACGAGCATGTAAGCCCTCACCCAACCACATAGAGGCTATGCTAATCCCTGAATGAATAACATGATCAACCTCGCATTTGAAATGTTAGAGACCATCATAGCTAGTCTCTATAACTCTTCCATATACGCCTCAACACTGCATGTTTGTTTTAGGTTAGTTAGCTCCTGGAAATGTAACTCAGGGTCATTTCGGTCAAACCTCTCAATAAGTCTCCTTGTGAACTCAATGTAGGGTGTGATGCAGGCATGCCCCAAGGTAACCAACTAGTGGGACCGCCACTCCTGCAGATATCCATCCAAGTGTAAATTGGTGAATTAAATATCATCTATCTCTTACATGGGGTTTAAATGGAGGGAGGAGTCTAGCTTCTATATCTATGGCCTAGACAAACCCCTAACTGATCCATCAAAGTTTGGAAGTGTAATCTTCCTTGCCATATTTTTCACATCCTAGCTCTAATTTTGTTGACCCCCTTAGGATGATGACTCCCCTCCTTATCTGTGCTTCTCCTTTAGATGAAAAAAGTCTCCAAAGGATAGAACCATCCTCATCCTAGGGTACAACGCATCATACTCATCAATCCCATCTACAAAGGACCTTATCAAGTCTTCAAAAGTGTATGACTCTCTCTCCCTCTCCGATTCATCTAGAAAGTGAGGCATGGTAGGGTGACTAGTTTGAGCATATGTGTGGGTGTTCTTATGTTGCACTATGTGTGCATGTGCATGGATCCATTCTCCTATTTTGTATCCACCTTCTCCATTTGTTGAGCTAGCCCTATTGGTTCTAAATTCATATCCCCATCATTTGTTGCATGATCTCTAGAACCTGCTAATTTTGTCTCATCAACTCCTGGCTTTGCCTCACCAACTCATCCAAAAACTAATTTTGAACATTTTGTCTAGGATACTCATTACCTTCCTATTTTTCCATGTGCTCTTTGGTGTGATCAAGCTCTGTATCTAAGAAAGGGTCAAGTTCTTCTCCTCTACCATGACGTCTTCCTTTGCCTCTGCCTATGCCTTTGTGGAACACTACTCCTTGGTACCTTGTTGGCATAACCTATAATTTCCCCATTGTTGGCTAAGAACATGTTCCAATACCAAAATAATATTCCTACTAGAAAATAAAAATGAAAATCAAGAACATGCACTAAGATACTATAATAAAAATTTCAAACATGCATGCACAATCAATAAACCATGAAATCTGGGCAAGAAATCTAAGCCATTTTATTAATACTACTGGAAGTTAGGTATAGTATAGTAAGAACAATAGAACCTGGGCTTTCTGCTACAAGCAATGTAAAACCTGGGTGAGAATGTGAAAACCCAAGTTCTAGAAATGGCTCAACAAGTGGCATGCACTACCCAGAAAACATTGTTGCTTCTACTAGAGAATAAATGGAATTTCTGCCCTCAAAAGATCTCTGAAAATTCTACCAAATTAATCCAGATATCCTCACACCAAACCCACAAAAAAATAGAAAAATATTGGGCTAATTCCAGTTGACCAGGAGAGCCTAAAAAAGTGTGAGTTACCCTCCCTAGTAGGCTTTTCACACTAGTGAAAATGATTTGCCCAATCCTATCAACATCCATTGCTGGAAATGTAACCAAAATCACCACAATTTCTCCTTTGGAAAATAACTTTTTTCTCCAAACCAATCTCTCCTGGAAACAAGTTTTCCTTCACCCCTACATAGGCTTAATCCAATGATCTCTACGCACTGCAAAAATGAAGGAAATTCAACCCTCCAACTCATGTACTTCCAACCTTGCAAAATGGTACTAAAAACACGACCTCTAGGTGAGGAAATCTCCTACAAACACTCGAATCTCCAACTGAACTCTAGTTTTTGCAATCGATACGCCAAAATCTACTATTGAACCCAAGGAGAGCACAAAACTGGGTAAAACCAACAATAAAACTCAAGAGAAACCCTGAATTGTAACTCCAATTTACGTCACTAGGGAGATAGTCGAAGTGCTCTAAAATGGGCGTGGAATTTCTACTTAGAATTCCTGTGCTAAGCAACACTCCTCTTCTTGTGCTCAATAACTCCAAGAGAGTTTTATTTTCATAACATAGGTAGATAAAAGATGAGAAATGAAGGTATCCTTGTGCTATTTATAATAGTTGATCTTCTCTTCCTTGATGGGACCTAATCTCCATTAACTTGCACCTCCAAATCTCTCTCATCCTTCCTCTAGTGTGAATTTCCTAGGAGGTTCAAATTGTGGTCCCAACATTCTACTAACAAATTTTCCCCTTTTATCTAATGTGCATGGCCTCCATATCCTCCAAAAATCAAATGGGGTCTACTTAACCCACTTTTCCTAAGTCCCTAAACATCAAATTTTTTTAATAATGTCAAAATTGCAAAATTAGAAACATGCTTAGCAAAGTTATTTAGTGGGGATATCACATCATATAAGCCCAAAGGATGTGCCTTATATCCCTATAATGCCATTTGTTATAACCCTATTAGCCACTCCATTATAGTGAGAGAAACCCATTATCAACTTCCCTTAGTTGTTTGGCTAAAATGCATCCCTTTTCACCTTTTCTTTTACTTATGTGAGATTTATCCCATGATAAAAGGGTGGAATTACAAGGTAAGTTGATATTCGATTTATCTCACTATAATGGAGTCGCTAATAGGGTTACAAGACCATGTGTGTGTGTGTTATTTGTGAAAGTGAATCTTAGATCCCTATTGGTGTGGACGACCATGGCTATTCTTGGTATTGTTTGTTTCATGATATGTCTACCTCTGTGGCATTGCTAACTCCCCCCTAGTGGGTTATGACTCCCTGCCTTTATGGGTATTCTTATAGCCTAGGATGGTGTGCGGGTATCATGGATTAAGAACTGATAGGAATCATGGTTTAAGGTACCACTTACAAAAATAAAGCCTTATAAGGGTGATCACCATATGTACTTCTCCCTGACATTATTCCTTCTAATCCTAGTGCAACCTTTCACCCCATATGTGACATGTGTCTTAGGTATTTTGCGCTCTATGTTGGCCTTAGCTTCTCATCCTAATAGTATCACAGTTCCCAATGCATTTTCATCTCTCGGGGCATCATGCTACATTATTTGAGGCAAATAAGGTGTGCATTTTATTCACTATGCCTAGATGAACCACTTGTTTTTCGAAGTAGTTAAAACACCCTCACATAACTCTAGTTACAACGACAAATCTAGTTTTGGGGAAAATGGGTTTTTGGCACGTTTCATTTCAGGTAACACGATTTGAAGCTCAGTGATGAAGTGGATAAGGTAGATGTGGCAAGCAGATGACTTGTATAAGCCAAATTAGCTTAATGCTCTAGCCAAGGTGGAATCTCCAAGAACTTGTACCTCATTGGGGCATGATGTCATTCTCTTTTGGGGTTATTTTTATAAAGTAAAAAAGGAGCATGAGGGAAGTAATGGAACATTGGAGCTTGATTGTGAAAATTAGAGCCCCCAAGGGCTAATTACCAAGCATGAAGTCTACATTACTCCAAGCTAATTGTTAGCATTTGAAGCAACCTTAGAAACCCAAATTCATTAAATAAGGCAAGAAAGGTCCCTTCAAGATAGATGTTGAGGAAATAAGTGAGAAAGTAAGCCTCCAAGGGCTAAACCAAGCAAAAAAATGTCAATTCAAGGTAAAAAAAAAAGCATTACCAAGAAGTTAAGGAAATCATTGGATGGACTAAAGGAAAAGTGAGGAGGTTTAGTCATCTTGAAGCAAGGAATAGCCCATTGAAATAAAATTCAAGGAAGCACATTAGTGAAGTAAATCACCCAAGGGAATTTCAAGCATATAGAGGTCAATTTTAAGCAAATTTTCAAGAAATGTGGCCCTACTGTAGCTAGCCATTCACAATTAAGGAGGTTGAGTTTTCAATTTTGATGCCAAAGGGTCAAGAAAGCAAGACATTGCAAGGACAAGTCTTCCTTAAGTCAAGAGCGAGGGTTCCAAGTAAGGAAAGTTTACATTCCAAGCAACATCGATCCAAATTCAAGGAAGAGAAGTCATCCAAGAACATCGTTCACTTAGCCCTAGTTTCCAGCCTTACCCCCACTCATTTGAATTTCAAATATGGGTGAAATGAAGGCGTTGCACCACCAAGAGAGAGCTAATTTTTCAAGCAAACCATCTATGAAGACACAAGTGGAACGTTTGGTTAATAGAGGTAAAAAATACCCTCTCGGGCCTCTTTATTGTAGCATGATTACCTCTTTTAGGGTCGATCCAAGAATTTTGTAGATGGCAAGTTACATATTTCGTGGGAGACCAAGGGGGGTGTTTTGAAGAGCCTCATTTATAAATATAGGCCTTCTCCTCCTAGGAAAACCATTGTAGTCTTGTTGAGATATCTAATATAATGTGATTTTTTTCACAAGACAAAAGGGTATACATGTGAATTCTCTTCTTTTGTTTGGTTGATCAAATATTTTTCAAAGGTAATTTTTGGAGCAACACAAAGTTACTACAAGGCTAAGCTAATCGATCCAAGAAGTCTTGGAAGAGGAGGTCTAAGTTTCATCTCACTCTTTCTTTTAATTCATTCAAGGTATTGTTGTTCTCATTTGGGACATATTTTCTCTCCCCTGTGGAGATAAATAACCTTATCTTAAATCATTTTTGAATTCTTGGTTGGAGGATTCTCTTCTTGGAAGGCGTTGCTAGTAAAATTTTGGTTCTATTACTTGCATTGTTTTGGATGGTTAGGTTTGTATCCTTGGTGTCAAACCTAGTGTTCGAAAACCTCAAGCATTGAAATGAAAAATCAAGAGAGGACACAATTCCCTCTCCATGAATCTTGCAGAAGTATTATATCCTTACAACAATTTGCAATAATTTTATTTACAAAAATTTACATCTCAAAATTCCTTGTATTTTTGTCAATTTGTAATTAACCTCTAATATTTTTTTTTGTAATTCGAAGTTTTTTCATTACTCAAAAGGAAGATACAAATATGTCAAAATGCATGAGGTTTCACCCCGACTAGGTTTGTTGACCAATGCTATTACCATGCTACAAATAAAAAGAAAAATAATCGATGGATAGATCCACAACCTTATAGGCATTACATACCAAAAACAAAAAGAACTAAAAAGACATCGTTTACTATAATCAGTCATCATAAGTGATTGAAGCAGGATTATCTCTCCCTGTTCTCGGAGGAGGAGCAGGACGATATAGGAAGTTGACATGTTGCTCAAAGTGAGCAAGCAAAGCTTCCAACTTTTTGATCTTCTCAGTCAACAAAATCTAGCCATGCCAAACAACCATAATTCTTTTACGGACATGGCATTGAAAGTAATGGATTTGCTCCAACTTGGCCATAACTACCTCGTGTTCTTCCCTCCATTCCATGTCCTGAGATTCCAACGTGTCCATGACATATTGGAACATCACCTGATGCACCGTAGTTCTCTCGGCTCACCCAGTTGATGCACATCCAACAAACCCCACGCTACTTGTTCTGCTCCTTCGCCACCGTTTCCTCAAAACTCAACCACGTCCTACACCCCTACGCCTGCTACCTGCTCCATAGCCGCCCTGGACTAGAATTATGATACACCTACCATCCACAAGATAAGTCCAATATATTTTCCCACCATGTGCTCCACGACCCTCGTGCACGATGCCTCGCAAAATTCTGGTACCCTGGTTACTGCTATCGACACCTGCTCTCACACCGCCACCTTGGACTCCATTAGGCACAATTTGTCCCTCCCTAAGTCGAGACACTTCTGCCTTTGCCTATATAGGGCCGCACAAGGGACATTGACTCAGCTTCATATTGATGGTCATGTTGTAACCCAGACTACAGAGACTAACCCAAATCAACACCAATGTCCACCCAATCAGACCCAGAACCACACACCCAATTACGACGCACTCTACAAATCATAATACCTCCACTAGAAACCAACACTCTACACCACAATCTAAGAAGGCAAGATAACCCAGCTCCACTAATCACCTCAACCCAATTTCACCATGAAAAAATCACAAATCCAGGCTAGTACTTCCAAACAACTCATCTCTTGGAAAGGCCAAAGGAACACCTTCCAACTGCGCACAATAGAAACTATGAGTTCAGACTCTGAGAAACCCAATCAACGCCAGATCCAATGGGATTTGTCGAAAGGAATTCTTCGACCAGCAACCCCTGGAAAAATCTAGGAAATGCTTATCCTAGAGAGCCAAAATAAAGCTAGCACCAAAGCCTCGGCCCGAGCAAAACCTCCACCACCAGAAACCTTGACACCAACTATAATAACAACATACACCTTATACAAATATACGAAGCATCGGAACCCAGAATGCAAAAACAAGAAACTACCTACGCCCAAGACACCAACACCCAATACCAACCATTTCTTCAACCAGCACACCCTCTAGCCAAGGAATGAAAATGAGAGTTTCACCTAGAGCAGTAAGGAGAGAGTTGTTACCTATTAATCCTGCAGGAGGAGCAATAAACGAATGATCGCCACTAGATCCACGTGACTCGAAGAAATGTGAACACAGGCAAGTTCATATCCCTCAAATAGCCAAATAACACGCAAAATGCTACATGCTCCACACTACTTAACCACCATAACGACAATGCCATGGATCCTCGAGATGATACTATTCCTTCACACGCATGTAAGGGGTTATGTTTCACACATTTGAATGCAGAGTAATTAACCACAACGTAATGGAAGGGCTTAATGTCTTCCCTCCTCCACTCATGCCATATGTCGAGTGTCATACTACACGTGGCACAAAGTTCCAAGAATTCAACAACCTCATCGGGGTAATTAACCTCAAATATTAAAAAAACCCTAAAAAATCATATATTTCAAAAAATTTAAAATTATTTCTGATAAAAACTTCCCAAAAATATTTTAATATTCAATATCTTCACTCAATTGTGGTTTCCATTGCATTTATTTGTTATATCATAAGCAAAATCACCACAAAACCTTGTATATTTGCAAGTCTTTTAAAGATAAATTATTTTTGCGCCTAGACGTCCTCTGAGATGTTGTAATGTCCTGTTATATATGTTGAAGATAATGGAGAATATCCTAGAATAGGTTGAGTTGGTTCATGTAACCTCAGGATAGGAATTAGTTTCTATTTCTTAGGATGTTGTTCTAACTTCCCTAAAACCATGTTTTCTATTTAATGTGTGATGTGCATGAACAATGTAGAGCGTTTTGCAAAGCCAGACTCTCCTGGTCTAGAATCTCTTTCATAGAGCTGACCAATGGGTTTTATTTCATTTAATACAAACATTTCCATTTTTATCATGGTATCAGAGTGTTAGGGCTAAGGAACCTGTACGCTGTCTGGTGGGTGCAACTAAATCAAAATAGTCGCAGGTTTTGAGTGGATAGGCGCAACGATAACACTATTACACTTTTTATTTTTCGACCGTCACAGGTTTTTAGTGTACATCTGCGACAGTCTCAGATATTAGGTGTATATCTACAACAGTCTCGAATATTAGGTGTACATCTGCGACAACGTCTCATATATTAGGTGTAAATCTACAACAGTCTCAGAAAATTATGTACATTTGCGATAATCGTGTAAATAACAAAAAGGCTCCAAGAGAAGGTTGCATCTTGGAGAAGGTTGTAGAAGCTAACAATAAAAGGTTGTCTAGAGGTTTTGAAGGAAGACATGGTGATCTACAGGTGTGTTGCAAGATCAAACAACATTGAAGATCAGTGGTCTGACTCTATCACAGATCTGGGGTAAATCTAACATCTTCTTGTTACCTGTCGAAATTTTTTTAAATCGCCAAGATGAATAACAATATGTTTGAAGCATGCTTGAATGAGCATAACAAGCTCGATGGTTCCAATTATGCAAATTGGAAATTCAAGATTCAGACTCTGCTAGACGTGCATAGTGCTTGGATGATTGCGAATGGGGATGAGCTGAGGCCCACGGCTGGATCAGCATCGATCCCAGATTGGGAGAAGCGAGAAGGTAAAGCAAGGACACTATTGAAGATGTCAGTGAAAGATTGCATCATACCACACATTAGAGAATGTAAGACAACTAACGAGATCTGGGGAATTCTGAAGGAGTTGTATGAGATTAGGAATTCAAATCGTCTTCTGTTCCTCAAGAGTAAGATCCAGTCCCTGAAGATTGAGGAGAATGAAACAATTGCTTCATTTGTAGCAAGGATCAAAGATCTGAAGAACAAACTGGCAGACATTGGTCATACAGTTGACGATGCAGATCTTGTAACAATTACCATGAATGTTGTCACTGATGATTACCAAATGTTCATCACTGGGATAAATGCCAGAGAGAAGATCCCAAAATTTGAAGAGTTGATAGGAATACTAATGTAGGAAGAAGAAAGATCGACTCTGAAGCCCCAGAGTGCCGATCTTGCATTGATGGCGAAGAAAAACTTCTTCAAAGGGAGAGGAAGTCCACAACAACAAAACGGAGCAAACTCACACAAAAGACCAAATCAGACCCAAGGTATGCATCTGAATAGAAACTACTCTGAAATTAAATTTTTTTTATTTGTGAAAAATTGGGTCATATTGCCAAGGAGTGCAGGAAGAAGAAATATCATGAAGAACAACAGAAGCATAAAAGACATGCAAGTCATCTCTTGAATGACAATCATGTACAGAATTTCAGATTGTTCATGGTAGATCGGGATGAGAATGTTGATGCAGACATCTGGTATGTAGATTCAGGAGCGTCAACACACATGACAGGGAACAAGCATTGGTTCAAATATTTTAAAGAAATCAACGGAGGAGCAAAGATTTACCTAGGTGATGATAGAAGTCATCAAATCAAAAGGGTGCGGGAAAGTTTCTGCCATTCTACCTAATGGTAATATCAAACAAATTCATAATGTTATGTATGTGCCTAGTGTAACAAAGAACTTTATTTATGTATCCATGATTACAGATCAAGATCTGAAAGTTGAATTCTTTAAATCTAATTGTTATATTAAAGATCTACTAGATGTCATGAAGACAATTGCTACAGGAATCCGAATAGGAGGACTATACAAGTTGGATGTAAGACCTGCACCAGTTCGAGCATTGACAACAGTGAGCCTGACTACAGAAGAGCTATGGCATCAGAGATTTGACCACATCAACTACAATGATTTGTTGTTACCACAAAAGAAGGAAATGGTAAGAGATATTCCTATGCTAAAGCAAGTACATAATGATTGTGATGCCTGTACATTAGGAAAAATGCATAGAGAAGAATTCCCTATTCGAGTAGAAAAGAAACAAATGGATATACTTGAATTAGTGCACACAGACTTTTGTGGACCCATGCAGACAAAATCATTAGGAAGTGCACTACATTTTATATTGTTTATTGATGACTTTACGAAGTTTTATTGGGTGTATTTCTTAAGTAAGAAGAGTCATACATTCAAATACTTTAAGTAGTTTACAAATATGATTGAAATAAAAATAGGGAAACAGATAAAAATTCTTCGTTTTGATCAAGGGGGAGAATGGAGTAACAGAAAGAAGGAACATAACACTGGTGGAATGTGCTAGAAATATGTTGAAAGATAAGAATCTTTCGAATGGTTTTTGGGTTGAAGCAGTGAATACTGCAATTTATTTGAAAAATAGGAGTCCCAAAAAGAGTCTTGAGTCTAAAACTCCTTATGACGCATTATATTGATTTAAGCCTGCAATAAAACACTTAAGAATATTTGGATCTAAAGAATTTTCCCACATTCCAAAGGAGGATAAAAGAAAATTAGATTTAAAAACCATCAGATGTACCTTTATAAGGTATTTCTCACAGTATAAGGCTTACAGATTATTTAATCCCTTTACTCACAAGATTTTTTTTAGTAGAGATGTCAAATTCCATGAGCAAGATCATGAAGAATCTGATGAGCACAATGAGGAATGGGACATTCCATACTTGGTGGAAGAAGAAGCAGAGAACAATCAGGGTCAACAACAAACAAAGGCAGAGGATGAACAACAACAGCAACGGAAACAACAAGAAGAACAACAACAGCAACAACAGGAAGAAAAACAAAATAATCATCAAATAAGGTTTGAAGCCACCCCACCACTCAGGAGATCAGGTAGGAAAGCTCAAATGCCTGCAAGATATAGGGAAAATGCTTTTATAACTAGTATGATGAATGTGGTTGAACCTTCTAGTTATAAAGAAGCAAATGAATGTGGTGAATGGAAAACAACCATGGAACAAGAATATCATTCAATAATTAGAAATAACACTTGGGAATTGGTTGAACTTCCTAGAGGAAAACAAACCATAGGTTGTAAATGGTTACATAAACCAAAGATTAATGCAGATGGAACCATAGAAAAACTAAAATCTAGGTTGGTTGCAAAGGGGTACTCACAAAAATAAGGGATAGACTATGAAGAAACCTTTGCCCCTATAGCTAAATTGAATACTATCAGAATGTTAATTGCATTAGCTACTAAGAAACATTGGATGATGCACCAACTAGATGTAAAGTTTGCATTTTTTAATGGAGAACTAAAAGAAGGGGTTTATCTAGAGCAACCGGAAGGGTTTGTCTAGAAAGGAAAAGAAAATTTAGTCTGTAGATTAAAGAAAACACTTTATGGACTAAAACAAGCTCCCATGTCTTGGTATGAGAAGATTGATTCAATTTTTCTGCAAGCTGGCTATAATAGAAGTAAAAATGACCCTAATATTTACACCATGAAAGATGAACAAGGTTGCGTAGTGTTAATTTCGTTGTATGTAGATGATTTGATCATTACAGGTGATGCTACATATCTAATCGGTGAAATCAAGCAACAGATGTCATAGGTGTTTGAAATGAAACACCTCAGTGAACTCAGATACTGTTTAGGTCTTGAGATCTGGAGAGATTCAGGTCAAACATTTATGTCCCAAGCAAAGTATGCCAAATGCCTGTTAGAAAAGTTTAGGATGGATCAATGTAAGCCTGGAATGATACCATTACAGCAGAACATCAAATTGTAGTGTGAGGATGGCTCAAAAGCGGCAGATACAACACTTTACAGACAGCTGGTTGGGAGTCTAATCTACCTAACCACCACCAGACCTGATTTGGCTTATGCAGTAAGTGTTCTAAGTCAATTTATGTCTAAGCCACTTGAAAGCCATTGGAATGCAGCCAAAAGTGTTTTGAGGTATCTACAAGGTATTGTAGATTATGGTATTATTTACACTGACTCCTCTGATGTTAGATTGGCAGGATTTGCAGATTCAGTTTGGCCTAGAAATGTACATGATCGCAAATCTATAACATGTTATGCATTCAGCATTG
The DNA here is from genome assembly GCA_000404065.3 of Pinus taeda. Lineage (NCBI taxonomy): Eukaryota > Viridiplantae > Streptophyta > Pinopsida > Pinales > Pinaceae > Pinus > Pinus taeda. Next base: position 83,425 of record APFE030623197.1, read on the forward strand.
GAGCCAGGGTAATCACATGGAGCAGCAAGAAGCAGAACACAGTCTCCTTGTCCTCAGCGGAAGCAGAGTATCAAGCCATGTGTGAAGCAACGTGTGAGGCAGTTTGGTTGTGGAGACTTCTCTAGGATGTTGGGGAATAACAGATAGATGCAACAACAATTAGATGTGACAATCAAAGTTCAATCAAACTTACCAATAATCTGGCGCTTCACAAAAACACTAAACATATTGATACACAATTCCACTTTGTCAAGGAGAAAGTGCAATCAAAAGAAATCCATTTGGAATATTGTAATACATGTGATAATGTTGCAGACACTTTCACTAAGCCTCTTGGAAAAGTTAAGTTTCAAATGTTTAGGGAGATGTTAGACATATTTGTGAACCCATTCTCCATTAAGGGGGAGTGTTGAAGATAATGGAGAATATCCTAGAATAGGTTGAGTTGGTTCACATAACCTCAGGATAGGAATTAGTTTCTATTTCTTAGGATGTTGTTCTAACTTCTCTAAACCCATGTTTTCTATTTAATGTGTAATGTGCATAAACAATTTCTGCAGAGCCAGACTCTCCTGGTTACTCTCTTTGGTAGAGCTAACCAGTGTGTTTTATTTCATTTAATACAAACATTGCCATTTTTATAAATATAAACATTTTGGCTTGGTCAAAAATAAAATATGTTCTTAAAAGAGGTGCAAATCTTTTGATAATTTAAATTATAAAAACAAAAACAAATTAATAATTATAATTTTAAGTGTAAAATTATAAAGTTAAATTAAACTATACAATTACCATGGTTTACAAGCCCATGGTATTGCATAACCCATGGTATTTGTTATGATGAAGCCTATTTAAAGGCTTGAGGAAATCCATTATGGAATGAAGGAGTACTAGCTTAGACCATCTTAACTTCGGACTTGACTCTATTAGATCATATATTGGTTATCCAAAATTATTTTTAGGTTTGATAATTTTTTTGCCCTCAGGATTGTGGGCTTATTTCTGGGTGGTTGTATTGCAAATTTAATATCTTTCAAGATCCTTACCCAAAAGTAGTGATATCTTACTAATTGGAGATCTCTTTGGGAGGCGCTCTACAACCTAGTATAGGGTATATGTGGAGGAGTTAGATGTTAGATATAAATATTTTTTAAATCAAATTTTAACCTTAATTTTGTTTTTATTTAATAAGTTACTAACAATTTTTAGATAGAAGAAAATCATAATATATAGAATATAAAATATAAACATATAAACAGTAGTTATAAATAATACTACATTTACCATACAAAACAATAATGATTATGTAACCATATTTAAATTTAAGTAATAAGCACATAAAGAATAAATATTTAATATATAACAAGATTCCTAACTATGAATATTTACCACATTTTACCATGAATATTATTAACTTCTAAATATGATTTCTTAGAATACCATGGGCCAATATAATGACTTATCAATACCACATATCAAAAATCATAACTCATTTCAAAAGTAACCATAAATTATAAATATATTATTTGAATTTATTTTTATAATATCATTTATATTAAAACGTAATACTTACAATATAACAATTTTCTTAACAATGGATATTCAGCCCCATTTTACCATGGATATTCCTAACTCGTAAATAAGTTTTGTTACAATACCATGGGCCAATAACATGGTCTATCAATACCACTTTCCCAATAACCATAACTTATTTTAAAATCAAATATTTATAAATATTATATTTTAAATTTTAAATTTAACATTAAAATTACTCTAAAAGCAAAAATTTATGGGAGAGATGTTGGAAGCCTGTAAATGTCTATAAACATTTACACTTGGGTCAATTAAAAATATATAAAGGTTAGAAATAATTTCCAAAGAGAGGGCTCTCCAACCCAATATGTAGAGATGTTGTAATGTCATGTAAACATTTTACTTGGTTAGATAAAATAAAAAATATATATATTATAAAAATCAGATAAACATAATTATAATTAATACTAAAACTAGCCTAGATCCATATTAACTCCAGATCTACCAAGCTAAGAGGGATCAAATCTCCTTTCACTCTAAAAAATTTCCTTTCTTATTTAAATATACCAATAAAAATATATATCACATCTCACAAGCTACATTAATATATAATAAATCTTTGGATGTTTATGTCTAGATACATATGAATTCAACTTAACTATTCATATTAAATAATTTTATATGAATGTTTGTTGACATGTTTATACAAACCTAGATCCATCTTAACTCCGGATCTACCAAGCGTCGAGAGGGATCAATTTTTTTGAGATGCAAACGACTTTTAGAGTGAAATGAGATTTGATCCCTCTTGGTGCTTGGTAGATCCGAAGTTAAGATGGATCTAGGTTGGTTGATAATACAAACATATCCAACAACATTTATTGTGTTTCAAGTTCACTAGGGTTATCTTCAGGCCCCTGATGTGGCCCATGGCTTGTTGGCATGTTGCACTCTTTAGAAAGACTAAAGTTACAAATCTAAAAAACAAGTATTTTGTTTTCTTACATCCATATGGAACAGGTATAACAACTCCATTTTGCCTCCTATTGTTATAAGAAGTTATTATACTCAATTTGTGGTGTTTCGAGCTCAATTTCTTAGCATATTGAGTACTTTTTCATCATTGGTATGCAATATTAATTTGTTATTACATCATAAATCAAATCAGAATTTGGTTATTTAACTAGCTCCTACCTCTTCCATATACTTCATTTGTGCACTCGTCTATCTTTTCTTTGGTTGAGTTGTTGTGCATAGGGACATTGTCCATGAAATTTAATGGGAATTGACCTTAAGTGAGAGGAAATACTGAGGTGACATTGGGAGTACTCCTAATAGTGCTTACTATGTAGAATTCTTGGTTGAACGTTGCCAACACTACTGATTTGAGTGGTAACAAGAGTATTTGAAGAATTATTCTTAGAAAAATGGATCAAGGACCCAAAAATAAAAGCAGTGCATAAAATTGAAGATAATTTAAAATAAGCAAAAGAAGAGATCAAGAATAAAGCAAATGAGCTATTTAAGCTGCAAAAACCTTAATGAAGCACTCATTAATGAGATTGAACAATTAAAACAAGGAAAGAGTAGCAAGGGTGTTATAAACTGGGAAAATACTAAGAGGGGGGCTGAATCAATATTGTGAGAATTTAAAAAAAAAAAATCACAAGGTAAAGAATACTTGAACACCAACAAAAAATTCAGAGACCATACATATAGGCATCACAAGAATCAACACAAGAAACACATAGATTCCTCAACCCTTTTCTTCAATTACTTTCAAAAAGGAAAACTTTAACTTGCTTTTACAAATTTCTCTGGCTCTAACCAGAAGGAAGCTACCACTCCCTAATTTATCACCTACCACTAAAATGAGCTACTACCCTTGACTTGATCAGCTACCACTGAAAGGAGCTACTACCTGTGATTTATCAACTACTACTAAAAGGAGCTCCAACCCTTGATTGTTTACCAGCCACTACTGGAAGGAGCTACAACCCCTTATTTGCAAACTACCACTTGCTTGACCTCGTTGATTCATCTTTCATACCATTTTCAAACTAAAATAATGAAGGCCTCCTTCTCATAAAACAAAATAATATCACCTCATGCAATCACCAAAAATCACCTTCAAGACCTTCACTAATCTTCTATAAATTCACCAACAACAACAACAACATCGATAACCTTCTTTCTATTTTAATTTATAAAGAATTTTGAGATGATATTTTTAGATTTTTCCATTTAGTTAAGTTCAACCTTTTATCTTGCATGAATTCATATTTTCCACCTATGTTGCATTTCTATTAAGTCTGCTTGATGCGTTCATGAATTTTTCATACTCTGGTCTGCTTGTTCTAAGATGAGAAACTGAGTTTAACTGCCAATTTATTCAATTATGGAATTTTCACAGGGTTTAGTAGTGAATTTATCCCTTGTTCTAAATCCGGTGAACTGGAAGATTTGACCAAAAACTCCAAATATGTCGCTAAATATATTGATGTTGCCAATTAGTTGTCAACTTTTTCATCTACTGTTATTCCATTTTTTGGTGTGCTGCTAGTTATGGTGGAATCCACCAAATTTGGCACAAAAACACGAAGTTGCTGACTCATTCAAGTGTTTGATCTTATGCCCTATGGCCTTTGTGCTAAGCTTGAAGGACTTTAATCAATGTTGTAGATCGCATAGACCCTAGTTTATTTACACTTGAAAACCTTCAAAAACGGTCCTGGGCGGGCCTTCATTCTAAGCCTCAGAGTGCTTAAACAACTACATCAAACCTTTTGTGTTCTTCATTTATACGCCCACATAGTATTGTGTCCTAGAGCAACGCCTTTAGCCCTCGACCTTGTTTCCCTGGAAATAAAACTTAGAATTGTGGAGAATACCACCAGGGTGAATACTTTGGGATTACATGTCCTATGGGCTCATCCTTTTATTGATCTGCTCATGGCACCTCATGGAATAGCCTGTATGCCACCATGTCCCAATGCCCCATCCTCATGATTAAACTTGCAGCTCGTTTGGAAACCATTGGGGTTAACTTGTCAAGGTGATGTGTCCTTCCCTACTGACATGTTTTCCACCTATTTTCTACATACACTTCTTTACCACATGTCGCTTGTTGATAGATGCCATGTTTCACGTGTTTTTGACCCACTTGGCCACCTAAAAATGCCAAAAATGTGTGCCACGTGTTATCCTCTGATAGATGCACATAATTCTTCCATTATGTCTCCTTCGTCCAATTAGAATATGTTATGTGTCCTCTTCAATTCGACAACGAGGGGCTATAAGGCCTTTGATTCTTTTTGAATTTATTGCTATAAATTTTGGGCCTAACAGGAAGTATTTGCTGCAAATGACAGAAACTTTCTTGTCTTGCCGACATCGTCTCCCTAGAGATAAAAAATAGAACTCCAATGGATCCAACAACAGATAAGTTATTGGGGTGTTGCATCAAGGGGGGTCTAACCATCTATTGACTTACGCCAATCAACATTGCGTTCGCCGACCACGTCATCCTGCTACGCATTTGGAAACTATTAGGGAAAATGTTCGTTGGGGTTACGTGCTTTGCAATAGGACCATCGCTTTCCCTCCTGAGCTTTCATTGGTCCACTTGTGCACCCACATGATTGATCTTGCCACCTATAAGATGACTATGTTGTGGGGTCAAGACCAAACACCAAAAAATTGACTTTAACTTTAAGACTTTGACCAACTAATCAAGTGCTTAAAATTATGCTCAAAAAAATCAAAGTGTCAAAATTTTGTTAAACATAGCTTCACAACGAAGAGCTCGTCATTCTGAATCTAACAGTGTGAACGACACCCAAATATGAGCTCATATTCAGAAATTATAGAAATTCAAAGTTCAGGTTTGACTTAGACACGTGGCAAGATTGGATGATGTGGAAAATTCCTTCAGCGAATGAGGAGGTGCCAAGTGGCACACTGTCATGGGCCCTAGCATGTCGAAAATCACAATCACAGACATGTTGGCATTAGAAATCAGCCCCGAGTAGGGAAGGTTGCGATATATTGGCCGGAGTTGCGATTACGATGGATCACAATCGCAGATCAGCGAAGGAACAACACTATAGAATTGGCTTCGGCAGGTACCGAGTTGCGATGTAAGATCGCAATCGCAAAGCGCAAATGCAAGTTGTAGAAGGCAAAGTCCCGCATTTTATTACCGTTGATTCACCGCCAATTGCGATGTGCGATGGGATCTCAGATGCGATAAGTTATGCATTACGGTTAATAATCCCGCTGGGTCCGCCGATATTGCAATCACACAATCACGTGTTTTGTTCATAAGACCATAAGACCGCGAGTTTTTAGGCCGATTGCAATATGAAATAAAGACAGTTGGTACCAACACATTATGGCTCGTCGCGTGGCCAAATTCTCACTCAATTAGTGGATTTTGGAGCAAATTTGTGGGATTATGTCGGTTTTAGAGCAATTTATGGAACGAATAGTGTGGAAACTAGGAGAATTCATAACTTCTTCAGTTTTCCACCAAATTGGTTGCAAAAGGAAGCTAGATAGCCATTTTTGAGTACTCTGAACTCATTGAGACAGGTTTCAAAGGAATTTAAGCATTGAAAACACACGTTATTGTAATTTTAGCATAATAGAGAGGCCCAAGCATTGGAAGCTAGACCAAGGAGACGTAGCCTAGGAGGGGTGTACTCCTCATCAAATCTTTGTGTTGTGTGT